>OX243827.1:8668473-8770973 GCA_945859605.1 Lumbricus rubellus
TTTCTTTCTCTTCTCAAGACTGTCTTATTCGACCGGGGTTGGACTGGGAGCGCTCCTGCGTAGTAACCTTGAAGGAGCGCTATATCAAATTCTCAGTAAATAAATAAATAATAAATAAACCCTATAATTAGTTTTTTTTTAATGTATACAGTTCGCTTTTATCTGTGCTTGCCATTAAAGTTAGTGGTCCGCGAGCTTTCCAAATAAATTATTGCCGGTCCGCGGCCTGCCAAAGTTTGAGAACCACTGTTATAGACAATTCATATTTACACATGGTGTTCAGATTTCAGCACAATATTTCAAACAGAACAAAAGTTATGCCACTTTTAGTGAGACCACCCACCTTTTTTGACGATTCAAAAACGAAACGCAACAAAAAGTAACAAAAACTAACAAAAACACGATTTTATTAAGTCTCATCTCAAATAACTGTTGTCAAATGAACTTGGTATGCTTCACAACTTGTGTTCGATGTGCCCACTACCAGTGCCAACACTTTTTTGAGTCTCTATGCAAATTTCTCGATGGACCCCTGATTAATCTGGCAGATTCCTTATTTACCAATTTCCAGAACTTGGAAGGTGTGCACTAAGCCTGACTGTCGAGTTCAAGTGCGAGTGTGGGGAACACATTTTCGTACCTTGCGAAGGCCAGCTTGTAATGACGTACAGTAATTTATGGGCTATAAGAAAGCATGGACTATGGCTATGAAAACAGAGGAGACAGATCTTCCATTGGCGGCGCCTTAGCTGGTAGTGGAAAGAACGTGTTGTGTTCTGAAGATGTGAATAAGAACGTTAAATTACAGTCAGGTTACATATAAATCAGGAAAGCATTACTATAAACCCTGCAGAGGTCAAAGGGGCTTACACAAGTATTAATTGCAAAATGAGTTAGCGGCGTTTTGGTGTGCACTCCTATAAAGAGTCGCCACCGCTGCACTAGAGATCAGACAACATAATCCATCTACTTGAACTTATGTTATATTATAATTATCAGTGTTGTCAAAAATTAAGTTAAATGTTATGTTTTCAGGTCTTCCTGTGGCGTTAACCGTATCAAGGAGACCGACCTGTTTGGGAAGAGCATCTGAAGCATTCCCAAAACTCTGTCTCACAGCTGCTGTATCAATGGACATTGTAGTCTCGTGTGGACTTTATAAGATGTGTGACATTTCAAGTTTTATGTTGTTCTCAGATTTTGATCATGCAATAAATCTGAATATAAATTATGATTACTGGAGTCCATGCTTATAATAATTTGTAATAATTTAGTATATTTATTTTTTAGGTATAAATCAGAATAATAAATTACTGTAAATGAAAGCAAAATCTGGATTTCACATGTAAACACAGCTAATGATACTTGCAATATATATTCACCATAATTGTGTCTACACAATAAATGTGCATTAAACAGCACCACATTTTGCACCGAAAGTGCATTTTAAAAGTACAGCTGAAGTCCACTGGAATGTGTACTTGAACTGTGCAGTTCAGGTACACATTCCGGTCCACTATGGTACACTGTACTTTTAAAATGCACAATATCGGTGCAAAATGTGGTGCTGTTTAATGCACATTTTGTGTGGTTAAAGTCACACAATTGGTGTGAAGGAAAGCTGCACATTATTGTGTATTTTATGATGGCACAATACTGTGTACTTATGGTGCACACTTACTGTAGAGTTATAGTGCACACTTCATGTGTAGTTATGGTCCACATTTAGTGTGTAGTTATGGTGCACACCAAGTGTGTAGTTATAGTGCACATTTAGTGTGTAGTTATGGTGCACACCTAGTGTGTAGTTATAGTGCACATTTAGTGTGTATTTATGGTGCACACTTAGTGTGTAGCTATAGTGCATACATAATGTGTAGTTATCGTCCACATTTAGTGTGTATTTATGGTGCACACTTAGTGTGTAGCTATAGTGCACACAATGTGTAGTTATGTAGTTATGGTGCACACTTAGTGTGGAGGTATGGGTGCACACTTAGTGTGTAGCTAACATGCACACATAATGTGTAGCAATAGTGCACAACTGCACACCTAATGTGTGGTTATAAGTGCACTCTTAGTGTGTAGTTATGGTACACATTTAGTGTGCAGCCGAAAAACTCCACACTAAATTGCACATTTCCGTGGAAGAGTGCTAGCTACACACAGGTGTGGAGGTAAGTGTGTAGTAAAACTCCACACTTTTTGCGAGAGTGATGCATACGTCACGTTGATGTAGACGTCACTTGCTTCATGTGTATGGCAGTGCATGGAGCATTTCATCAAAGGAAGGCATCTAAAAATGCGCTACAGAGCGTTGTTGAATGGGAAATGAGTTGGATAAGATTTAGATTAGACCAGTAAATAAAAATCAATAAGTAAGATCAATCAATCAACCAACCAACCAACCAATAAATGAACCAATCATCAATCAAGCATTCAATCAATCAGACAAGAATACATAAGATTGGATTACATATGGTGAGATTACAAAAGATAAAATGACATATTAAGACAAGATTAAATACAGTATAAAAATTGTAGAAAAATTATAGATGGCGGGGTCAGACGTTGATTTGTGTGGAATTGGGGTGTGCAATGAAGACTTTACTAAGTCTCTTATATGGGATCCAAAGAAAGACTAGGGGTTGAACCTCACAGCCCCCTCCCGCAATTCTCACCATGATTACATAAGATTAGATTAGATAAGATTAGATGACACAAGATTCAATTACACAAGATTAGATACCGATCTGAACTTCGTCCTTCAATTGGTCACGACACCCAACGCGCTCTGTCCCCTGCCCTCCTCCTCCTCCCCCAGATTCTCATCTCTCACAGTTGTCAGAGAACAACAAACAAGAATCGTCCGATTTAAACGGCAATCGCGTTCCCTCTGGTAGGGTAGGGTAGGGTGGGGCAAGATGGCGTCCTATTGCTCATCGCCCCACACGAGTGTCATTCACCCCTCACCGCTGGCGACCACTGTCGACGATAAAGTGCAATTCTGCGACAATTAAGTACCGATCAGTGCACCCTAGCGGCCGCGCGACCGTCTCATCCAAACCGCATCTACGGCGCGCAACAATAATTCATTGGGAATTGAGAGGGATAAACCAGTTTGCGGTTGGAAATCCGACCGCTAGGCGGCGCCGTGAACAGATTACACGTGACGACCACGTGACGCGATTGGTCTCTGGTGACCGGAAGTGCGATGTAAGCCATCGCGCTAATCCGATTCTTGTTCCTTGTTCGTCGCGTGACGTCGTCGGCGGCGTCCGCGCGGTAAAGTTCTTTTCATTTGGGAAGATGGGATACGATGATCTGATTTGTCGAATGAGCTGCTGCGGTCGAATTTAATTGAAGTACATTTGATGGCATGCACAACATCGAGATGGATGCTGGGAGACCGAATGCATCCATGTAAGAGGGAGCCTTGCATCAAGTTGCATGGTCTGTAGCTGCATGGTCTAACAGGCGGTTTGACTAATAGTTTAACAGTGAGGATGACTTTTTGGGTTAGGTGCTTCGGTAGCTGTATATGGATAATAGCCGTATAATAATTATTATTATGGTTAACTTTGCATTAGTATTTGGACAATGGCTCATGGGTATAGCCGAATGGTTATAAGTGTATCGTTGACTGTACACAATTAGTCCCTAAAGGCCTAGACTATATATATTGCAGCTCTGTGGCATACCTCAGACATTGGTTGTTCTCTGTCAGTGCCAGTCTCAAGCCTGGATAAAGGAGGAGGGCGACACTAATCATCTTTGATATGGCAGTACGTTTAAACATGCAACAAGCATATAGCTGCATGGCTAAATGTATGGCTATCTGCATGCATGGCTAGTTCTTGGGTTAATTATTTATTTGGTTGGGTTTAACCTTAACTTTATAGAGTAACTGTATGCAAGGTTAAATTATTGCCATTGTCAAATCATTGGGTATCTTTGGGTATCCTTATTGCCTCAGTTTTTAGGGTATCTGCAGGGTATATTCATTGGTTTACATATAAATAATGAAATCTATTTCGTAGTATTATAGGCCCTATTCATGTATGTCTGCTGTTTAGTCTCAAAGAATGTATTGGTCTTTGTCTGCACTGTTCCTCCATCTGTCATTGTCTCTGTCTGTCAATCTGTCTCTGTCTCTCGGTTTCTATGACTATCTCTGCATGTCTGCGTGTTACCGTCTGTCACTTTCTGTCCTTCTGCATGCAGTCTGTCTTGCTGTCTGTCTACGTCTCTCGCTTTCTCTTTGTCTCTACCAGTCATTGCATGTGTCTCTCGGCCTGTCTCTATATCTATATAGATCGCCTATACATCTGTTTCTGCGCTGTCCGTCCTTTTGTCTGTCTCTCTCTGTTTATATATCCATCTGTCTCTGTCTGTCCCTGTCTGTCTCTATATGTCATTGTATGTTATGTGTCTGTCTCTATATGTCATTGTATGTTATGTGTCTGTCATTTTCTGTCTCTGTCTGCATGCATCTATGTCTGTCTAAATACCAGTGTCTGTCTCTGTCCATCTGTCTCTGTGTCATACCTCACACGTCTTGCATGGATCTATGTCTGCCTGTCTGCATGTCTGTTTGTCTGTGTCTTTCTCTGTGTCTCGATATGTCATGTGTCTGCATGTCATTCTATGTCTCCGTTGGTCTGTTCATATGTCTGTCTCTGTCCTTCTTTTCCTATATCCACGTGCGTCTATACATGCTCGTCCATCTGAGTTGACCGTCGTCCACAACCGATGGACCTTCATGAAGCTCACTTAACCAAAACACCGTTCGCCATATTTAACACTTGGACGAGTGACATCGGTGGCCGACGCCCATTGGTCGAGCCACCGACCAATCACAGAGCGTGTTGCATCACGACGCCGCGTCGCCAACGCCCAGCCAATGGCAGGCCGCGATAAATCAATAGGCCGTCCTTCTTCCATCGATAGTAATGAGATATCGGCTGCTGCTGCTGCTGACGATGTCTTCATCATATAGCGCTATGATTTTGAGATGATGCGCCAGATGAGGCTGAATGACCATCAGATGGAGACGCCAGAGCGGATGCGGGACGGGAAGCCAGTGTAATTTAAGACCACATCTTAAACGGTCGTCTGTCTTAGTTACTCTGTAGTATACTTATACTTACTCTGTATACATATACGGTGGTGGGTGAGGGACCGGATGTTATAAGAGCTAGGTCATGTCACACTACGCAAAGACCTCTTCCTCCTCCTCCTCGTCGTTCCTCGAGGCTGGTCCATCACCTGGTGATGCTTCCTTGTCCTCCTCCTCATCGTCATCGTCGTCTACCTCCTCTTCTTCTCTGCCGATTCCATACGATGATGGTCTTTTAGTGGTCGGCAGTTCCTTTAGTTATCCCATGAAGACAATGCCATCACCGTCACCCGACGTAACAATGGGTGGCACCCCCACCACAAGGGACATGGGAGGAGCGGGAGGAGTGCCAGGGATTGTCTTGGCCAGTCCACCGCTGGCGGCGCTGCAGAGCATGACGGACATGAGAAGCGTGGGATCGGTATCCCCACCGGGAAGCAGTCACTCCTGCGGGAGCCCCGCTCCATCCCCCGTCCAACCACCATCCTCCGTATCCTCAAAAACATCCTCCTCCCCATCCTCATCCTTCCTCTCGTCCTCATCCACCCCATTCGGCATCAACGACATCCTCAGTCGGTCGCAAGGAGGGGGCGACAACCCCAACCCCAACCCATCCCTCCCAACCCCGACCCAAGACACCTGCTGCTCCCCGGTCGGACCATCACCCATGCAGCCCCGTAACAGCATCGCCGCTGCCAGCCCGTCGCAGTTCAACTTCCTCGCGGCACCGTCTCGGTTGACTGGAGGGATGTTCCTTAACGCAGCAGCCGCAGCAGCCGCAGCCGCTGCCATACGGATGCAGACTGCAGGGTGCAACGGAATGACCAGTGCGGTCAACAATCGACCGTCCGTCTACTGGACACCCGCCGGGGTGCTCCCTCCGCCTTCGTGGAGGTCGTCGCAGCAAGGTAAGGTGTAACAGATTAGTTGCATTCTACACAATGTCATGTGTGCATATGTAGGTGGAGCTTGAGCAAGCAATTAGTGAACTGGCAATGGTGAACTGCTAATGAACCAGTAATGCATGCGTGAACTGGTAATGCGTGAACTGGTAATGCGTGAACTGATAATGCGTGAACTATTCATGCGTGAACCGGTAATCAACCAGTAATGCGTGAACTGTTAATGCGTGAACTGTTAATGCGTGAACTATAGTAATGAAATAGCATTCACATTGCTATAATAGCAATGTGTGAACGGGTAATGCGTGAACTCAGAACTGGTAATGCGTGAACTGATAATGCGAGAACTGCATGGTAATGCGTGAACTGGTAATGCGTGAACTGTTAATGCGTGAATTGGTAATAATGCGTGAACTGTTAATTAAATGCGTGAACTGATAATGCGTGAACTATTCATGCGTGAACCGATAATCAACCAGTAATGCGTGAACTGGTAATGCGTGAACTGGTAATGCGTGAACTGGTAATGCGTGAGCTGGTAGGCCTAATGCATGAATTGGTAATGCGTACACTGATAATGCGTGAACTGGCAATGCGTGAACTATGCGTGAACTGATAACTTATAGGCTACATATATGCAGGCTATAGACTATATACAGAGCACCGAAAGCTCTACACAAAAGATTTCGGCTAACATAATATTATTTTTAAAGGATTCTAGAAATGACACTCAATTTGGCCATTTAAAAGGCGATTACTACCCCAAATAAGGCCAGAGTTTCGTTTGATCTTCTTAGTTTATTTGTGAACGAACAACATACAAAGATACATGACTGGATATAAGATGGCAATTAACAACAGCGCCCTGCTTGCAAAGGAAACTTAAACAATCAGAACGAACACATTTAAAGGTGTTCTGGCTCCCCTATCGATTAAATAAATGAAATAAGGAAAAATAAATTGCTAAATGTTTTGTTAACTGCGCATAAGTTTGGTATGTAACATTTGTTTCTAAGATTAAAATTAAAAATGTTACATAGGATAAAACATAGATGTAAAAAACGATGGAAACGGAATAAAAAACGGAAAAAACGTCGTTTTATTCGAAAAAATAAAAGACGGAAAAACGACAAAAAACGGAAACGGATAATAATTTGACTTTTTACATCTTAAACTCCATTTTAGACATAAAACCCTTGTTTACTTTCTACATCATGTATCTCTTAAATGATGACGTTAAACAATTAAATAATGACATCAGTTATCTGAAACCTTGAGATTGATTGGGCTGAAAACGTAAGGAATATTAGGAAAAAATGAAATTAAGGAAAATAATAAGAGGCATGCAGAAAATAAACAAATAGCGATACATAATTTTTTTTTAAAAACCCAAATAAAACGATGGAAAAAATAAAAAACGAAAAAAACGACGTTTTTTGGGAGCGAATAAAAAACGAAAGAAACGTTTTAAACAACTATGGGATAAAGTAGTCATCATTATGTACATCAATGCGGCATACAAAGTTTTATGGCGGGAAGAACATAATAATTATGGAAATACTGTGCTGCGAATAGCCCTAACATTTTTTTTATCCTATAGAAACAAATGTTGTATAATGTAGGGCCTTGTAGGATATATATATATATATATATATATATATATATATATATATATATATATATATATATATATACCAAACCTCTTTGCCTTTTAATGAGGATCATTTTTGTTATTTTATATTTCTTTGTATAGCTGTGACGGTTCTGAAGTTATTGCCACAAAACCGAATTTAGGCCACCATTTTCCAAGATGGCGCTCGAGCACAGCTCGGATTTATGGGAACTTTTAGTATTTTCATCCCTGGGGTGTAACAACTCTACCAAGTCTCTATAACTTAAATAATTTGCTGAGTCGATTGATGATTTTTCAGCTAAAATTCTTCTACTACTATAGTTGTAATATTGATCATACGTGTGATGCATGGTACAGCTTCCTTGATGTAGCATAGATTTAGAACACTTTAGAGGTGTATAAATAAAGCGCTATATAGCCAGTCATGCAGGGCTTAAAGTGTGGCAGGACGGTCATGGACGGCGTCCTGGCAATTATTTTCAAATCTCTATATGCCGTCCTGCCACTTATTTGGTGGGCACACCTGAAAATGTATGAGGCGTCCTGGCACTTCCTTTGGAAAGGTAAGGGGCGTCCTGGCACTTCTTTTTTCAAAAACACTGTAGTGCAGCTGGATATCGTGCCCCTATCCACAAAATCGCGTCTTATGCATGTGTGTATGCTGCATACAATGCCATACATGCATGCTACTCCTGTAATTCCGTTGTCTCCGTCCGTCCCTCCTTCCTTCCTTCCCTCCCTCCCTTCCTTCCTCCGTCCCTCCGTTCCTTTCTCCGTCTCCGTCTCCGTCCCCGTCTGTCTCTGTCTGTCTGTCTCTCTGTCTGTCTGTCTGTGCTGTCTGTCTGTCTGTCTGTCTGTCTGTCTCTCTCTCTCTCTCTCTCTCTCTCTCTCTCTCTCTCTCTCTCTCTCTCTCTCTCTCTCTCTCTCTCTCTCTCTCTCTCTCTCTCTCTCTCTCTCTCTCTCTCTCTCTCTCTCTCTCTCTCTATATATATATATATATATATATATATATATATATATCTATAATAATAAAGAAGAAACTATGTGTGTCTGTCTGTCTGTTTGACCGGGATGCATTTCCACAGTTTTAGAGCTTTTCACTCCAAACCTTCACTGCTGTGTAGGTTCCGGCAGGAGACGCAAAGTCGAGGGGTTGGCGATTCTCTACCACCATGGGGGTCAGGGTGGGAGGCGAAACCCCCCCAATTTTTTTCAAAAAACCCCACTTATTGATCTGATTTTTTTCACCTAGATATAGAGCCTTCTGAACCACCCGGTTCAGAGGTTGGCGAATCTCTACCACCATGGGAGCCTGGATGGGGGGGGGGGGGGGGGGGAGAAAACCCTAAGACGTCAGTTTATTAAACACCTTTTTAAACCCTTGCATAGTCATTATATAAATGGCGAGAGCAGCTGATGAAGATTTACGCGTATCGTACTGGTGGAGGTCAAAGTTAGTGGCGGCGTGTTGTGGGGTGGGTGGGGGAGGGGAGTGTGAGAGTGGGGAGGGTGGTGGTGGAAAAGTTTTCCGACAACTCAAATTTCACGGTGGCGTACCGGTCGAGAGGTCGGAGTGCAGTGGGGTGTTGTCGGCTGGGTGGGGCTGGGTGGCGGGTTTGGGGTGGGGGGTGGAGGGGTGTGGGTGGGTGGGTGTGGGTGGGTGGGATGGGTGGGGTGGATTTTTTTCGAAAACCGAAATTTGAACTGTGGCTTACCGGTCGAGGTCGGAGCGTTGTGGGGTGTGTGGGGTGCGGGATGGGGTGGTGGGTGGAGTGGAGGGAGTGTGGGGTGTGGTAAAGGGCGGGCTTAGGGTGGGGGTTGGGGGGGAGATGGAGGGGTGGTGTTCGGGGTGGAGGGAGTGGGGTGTGGTGGGAGTGATGGGGTGGGGCTGGGCTTTGAGGGAAATGGGCGTTTGGCGGTGGAAGTTGAGTAGAGGTGGGTGGCGGGCTTTGGTTGGGGTGGTGGGTGAGGGGTGGGGTGGAGGGGTGGGAGGGTTAGGGGAGTTGGTGGAGGGGTGGGGTTGGGTTTGGAGTGGAGGTGGGGGAGGTGGGGTGTGGTGGGGTTGTGGCCGGGGCGGGTCGAATCCTAAATTTCCCGGGCAACGCCGGGTACCCCAGCTAGTATATAATTATATATATACAATAAATAACAACAAGGCAACAATGCCTGCAGACATTAAGCATAGGATTTGGTCGCACTCCTAAAACACCTTTAGTTACTACGTATCTCTTCGTTAAGTATACCCGTATTTGCACACGTATCGCACTTAATTCTTTGTGTACACATGCATTTGTTTCGCTTTCATCGCAAGTTCTCAAAGTAAACATTTTCAATAGCGATCGTGATGCTCATACAGCTCATTTTTCAACGAACTGCATGCATGGTAAAATCGCATCACGTTAACGTCAACTCGCATCACATAAAATTGAAATTACATCACATTAACGTCAAATCGCATCACATTAACTACACATCGCATCGCATTAACGCCAAATCGCATCTCATTAACGCCCAATCACATCACATCAACAGTTAATCAACTTCAAAAGCGCATAGCACTATAACATCAAATAGTATCACATAAAATTGAAATTACATCACATTAACGTCAAATCGCATCACATTGAATTCAAATTCAATCGCATATATATATAAACTTCAAGTGACAATATGTTATACTAACAATGGATTGATGATATATATAATGTTTGGTTTCAGCAGCTGCTGCAGCAGCGGCAATGATGGGCAACCATTGTCATCAATCGTCGATGCTACAGCAAGTGAGCGACAATAAAGATCTGAAGCAACAGAAGCACACGAGACCAACGTTCTCAGGTCATCAGATCTTCGCCCTTGAAAAGACCTTCGAGCAGACGAAGTACCTCGCCGGACCGGAAAGAGCACGGCTCGCATACGCACTCGGAATGTCCGAGAGCCAAGTCAAGGTATACGCTGTATATAGTTTTATACATGCACACTCGGATCGTAGAACCTCGTCTTATATTTGCACGCGTGTGTGTCCGTGTGTGAATGGGTGCTGTGTGCGTGTGCATTGTGTGTGTTTGTGCATGGGGGGTGTATATATACAGGGTGGCCAAAAAGATATGCCCTTCCGTTTTTGCAAATATCTTGGCCAGAAGTAAGAATTTTAAAATCAAGTTTACAGGATAAAAAGTAATTCATGTCTGTGTGCAACAGCCAAAATTCTCCTAAAAGTCAAACAGGACGAAAGTCCAACCACCGTTTTTGACAATGATGAGCTTCTATATTATAGATGCGCCTACTCCCTAGAAATAATGCCAATACTTTTACAAGTTGCTGAAATCTAATTTACATTGTCGTGGATGTTCTGGGAGCGCTTCTGAGTGGATATCTTGAAGGAGCGCTATAAAATATTGAAATGAATGAATTAATGAATTAATCTAAAAACATAACGCAGCAAAAAGTAAACAAAATCTCGTTACATCTCAAATAATTGTTAGCAAATAAACTGGACTAAGAGTAAGTGTGAACACTGGTGGTGAACACATTGAACACAAGTTGTGAAGCAATATCAAGTTTATTTTTTAGCAATTATTTGAGCTGTGACATGATAAAATTGTTTTATTGCCTTTTTGTTGCCTTGTGTTTCTGACTTTCTGGATCATCAAAAGAAACAGTGGGTGGGCTCATTAAAAGTGACAGAACTTTTGTTCTTTTTAACATAATATTATTTTGGTGAAATTTGACTATTGTCCGTAAATATAAATTACCTTTTAGCGGCTTTAGCATATAAAACTTGATTAAAAAATCTTACGTCTTGTCAAGATATTGGCAAAACCGCAGGGATTTTTTTGGCCCACCCTGTATGTATGTATGCGGGTGTATGACTGTATGTGTAATACTGCGTATGTATGTATATGTACAATTGTATATACAAAAAAATACATGTATTGATTATGTTATATGTATGTTTATAATACTATATATGTATGTACATGCGCGTTGTATGTATGTACGATTGTATACGTATGTAACTTATTCCGCTATTTGCAGAGTGAGAATTGCCGGGGGTTGGGGTTTCACCCCCAGTCTTTCTTAGAGTCCCATAGTAAAGTCTGTTTTCACGCCCCAATTCCAAGT
Organism: Lumbricus rubellus; assembly: GCA_945859605.1. Classification (NCBI taxonomy): domain Eukaryota; kingdom Metazoa; phylum Annelida; class Clitellata; order Crassiclitellata; family Lumbricidae; genus Lumbricus; species Lumbricus rubellus. The sequence goes on from OX243827.1 coordinate 8,680,250, forward strand.
TGATCATAATCCTAACCCAGTTATTTTCCACAATTCTCATACTGATGAGGATGTAACTATGTATGATTGTGTTCGTGTATGTATCCATAGTGATGTACAGTGTATACGTGTAGGTTCTCATTTTACACTAAACTAAGGGAAACAATTGGCAAAGACGCCAGTTCGTTAAAGTTAAGGGATGTATACAGTCTTCACACCCTATAATACAGTTCCGATTCCGCCATTGCAGAGAAAAGGACAACATTGACCAGTATGCCAAGAATGACGTCATCACTGTTTCCGGTCATTTACTAATAAGCTGTTTGCATAAGCGGCTGTCGCCAACGACGTCGACATTATGGAGGCCAAGCAGCAGCAGCAGCAGCAGCAGCAGCAGCAGCAGCAGCAGTCAAAGCGCTTAGCCCCGCTCGTTCTTGGCACGCTCCGATAATATATACAATAACCCTGATGAGCAGGCAGAGGCATCAGCAGCAGCATCAGTATCAGCCGCATGGCATGGCATCCCGCGAAGTCTGTCGGCTGCAATGAGCAGAGGGGAGACCAGAGGAAGATGGATGGCCGGGAATGACAGGGTGAGCCAGACCATTACCGTCTTAATTTGGCTCTAATTTAGACCGGGCCATTTTGATGAATACGAAACGCATTTGGTCATCGCGTATACAGCGACGGGAGCACGCTCTCCCTTCCCCTACCCCCTCCCCACATCCCCCCTCGTCCTCCTCCCCGTGAACGACGGCTTCATTGACGCTTCCAGTTTATGGGTCGTAAAAGGGCGCGTCGACGACCACCCCGTCCGACCGGCGGCAACCTTACCCCGAATGGGGGATAGCGGGTGATGTTCTACGGGACGCAATAGTGGACGCGGCGAATGGGGGAGAGCGGGGGATGTTCAACGGGACGCAATAGTGGACGCGGTTGATCGTATCGAAGGCATGGCGAAAGTCAGTAACTGGACGATGGAGCAGATAATGAGGAAACGATCGAAATCGACGGCTGATCCCCCAATGTTGGTCGGAATGTCGGATGATGCTGATGATGCTGATGATGATGTTGATGATAATGATACTGTTGCTGCTGCTGGTGGTGGTGGTGGTGGTCGATGATGCTGCGGTTGCAGCAGATGCGGTGACGATGGAAGATGCTCTAAATGTGTGGTGATGCTGTTGCTGCTGATGTTGCTTCTGCTGCTGCAGTGATGGGGCGATGATGTTTATCTCGAAGCCACAGCCATTTACCTGGCGCCAGATTGTAATGACATTGCACAGACATATTGTATATATATATATATATATATGTGTGTGTGTGTATGTGTGTATGTTTGTTTGTATGTATGTAAGTTTGGATGGATGTACATACATGTATGTCAATTAGGAATCATATAGACATAACTCAGACATCATATATATAGGCATCATAAAGGCATAATATATATAGGCCTCTATAACAGGCATGGACATCCTTATAGGCATGCTATAGCCTATAGGTATCATAAAGGCATACTATAGGAATTATTTAGGCATCAAATTGGCATAGTATAGATATAAAATAGGTATCTTTAGGCATAATATAGGCATCCCTTTGACAACAAAAAGGCACAATATAGACATCCATATAGTATCACATGGGCATAATATAGGCATCATTTAGGCATAATATAGGCATCACACATCAGGCATAGAATATTATATTCAAGCATATGCTTATAGACATGATTGCAGGCCTACACAGTAGACAATAATAATTATTGGCCTCAATAGATGATTACTTGAATTTACTTCATATCAGTGGTTCTTATATCAGTGGTTCTATACATCGCGGTAGCCGATTCGTTATACAGAGACTGGTCGTGTAACAGGAAGTCTACCGGAGTTCAGTAACCATTACAGTATTGTATTGTGTCAATAAATTTATATAGCGCCTCTCGAAGTGCATATGCATGGACCTTACTTCAGTCTTTTTGTGCAAAGATGCGCTCTCACGTCTTCCTTAAGTGCAGATCGCAATCTCATCGCAATCTCATTCTAGTCGGCTTTTGTTCTATTTTAATTGTTCCAAGCTTTTATTCCACGTCCTTTCTTCTCACCACGTCCCCGATTGTCCACCGGGAAGCCGCATGGATACTTTGATGCGACCGCCACCGTCGTCGGTTAACCCCTTCCCTTCCACCCTGGCCAGCCCACATCTTGCTCGGCCATTGCAGCTGTCAAAACGACACTAAGCCGTTAATAATGGTTAGGCCTCTTGACGAGATGCGATCAGACCGCGGACTCCGGTGGAAAAGGGACGATCGCACTGGGTGGGTGTATACGCTGGATTTTGCAGATGATGATAAAATTATCGCCATTCTGGACAGTTCTTTGTAGCCTATGAAAGTCTTAACACGTAGAATTCTGCAGGAAGAGGCTGAAAAGTCAGGAAAAACCCAGTGATAATGGCGAATTGGTGACGTGAAAATGGAATTTAGCCGACAGGATCATCGCTGAAAAGCAAGCACCATACATACTACATAGGCCTATATATAGTGGGAGAGGTTTTTAATCAGAAATTAGCACCAACGAGACAATTCGAGGACACGGTTATAATACATGTATATTGAAGAGGCCAAAATCTCCAGTGTATAGGCCTATGAGTTGCAGACTAGTGGAGTAGCAGCGGGTTAGAGTACTGTCTTAGTGGACACTGTCACGCTTCTAACACAAAGCTATAGACAGGAAAATCGGCTACTGTAGGTATAGGGTCGGATACAGAAATACGAAATTTTCCAAGGGGGGGGGAGGAATTTTTAGCCTTGGGTCCAGATTTTTTTCCTGACCAGAAAAATCTGACGACCTTATTTTAGTTTTAGTCGTCGGATCGAAGTCTAAAAAATACACTACAAAGCTGATGCCTTTTTTGTTCAAACCGAATGGGGGTGTCACGATACATGGACATTTCTAAATGGGGGCATGGCCGGATTGGCCCCCCTGGATCAGCCCCTGACTATAGGCACTATAAGCAAGTGAAATTAGAGTGCTTCTAAACACAGTATAATTATGAGAATCGTAGGCTATAGGAAAACAACTCGGGATCAGCCTGTGTATACGATCCACGTGGAGTTGGGTGTGTGTGAAAAGAAGACTTTACTCTAAATGGGACCCTAAAAAGAATAGGAGCTGAACCCCGCAGCCTCTCCGGTAGATCTCAGCCCCAGACAACACGCCATCTCTTTCTCCTTCTGTTCGCTCTGCACTTCTGTCTGGTATACGTATCTCCTCTGCTTTGTCTCTTCTCAAAACCTGCTTCTTCTCACGGGGCCTTGCGCACTGGTAATTTCTATTGCGCCGCGCGCTCGTGGCCGAGGCCATTCAGTAGCGCTCCCAGTGCGAACACCCAGAGAAACAAGTCTTAAGAAGAGAAAGTGATGTAGACAGCGACCTATAGAAAGATTATTTACACGCAGAGTCGAGGGAAGGGAATTCCATAAGGAGGACCCAGTGATGGTAAAGGATCGAATTTGAGCAAGAGCTAGTGATCCTATATTATCTCGTGGGTCAAACAGACCTGTCCAGAGAATGGAGAGGTTGTGAGAAGATGCAGAAAGAGGAGAACGAATGAGATTCATGATTCCATGAGATATTTCGATGCAAGAGTTCAAGACCCAGTTTGGAATATACAAGCCTCACGTTTATAACGTACATTGTATGTGCATATATGCATCATCATCATCATCATCATCATCATCATCATCATCATCATCATCATCATCATCATCATCATCATCATCATCATCATCATCATCATCATCATCATCATCATCATCATCATCATCAATGTCCATGGGTTCAACCCCCGTATGTGCTTGATGCTCTTTCGATCACATCAAGTTTCATTCGTGTTTCTTTTTTACTGCCAGAGTATCGACACACATCTGGCAAACCCTCCTCCTTTTTCCAGGCTTGGGACTGGCACTGGCAGAGTGCAAACCAGTGGCGGAGTTTTACGTACATAATGCATGTCTATAATAGTCTATACATGCACGATTGTGCTGCAGAATTCACCTCTAAATGCTTTTGCCCTTACACAGTTCACCGCTAGATTTTTTGCTATTACACGATCACGTGCGATTTATTAACTGTCCTCCAGCATCTTCTTCATGTTGAAGATGGATTACCGCATCAGACGCTGGAAGATTGATGGATGGTTTGATGCTGAGGAGACGTCAAATTGAAACATTCATTACTCTGTTGCTGGGGGTTTAAATTAACACCGTACGCCCACCCACCAACGCCCCGCCCACGCACATCTGGACAGAACACTAGCGACATCTATGTCGCCTTTCCCTATACACGGCTACATCCCTTCTTTTCTGTCGGACAGGGTAGCCGATTTGTTAGGGCGCTCGCTCTGTAACGCCGATAGTAAGCCTACACGTTCGAGCCATTCCAAGACGGCAACTGCATGTGATCTTAAGCGCCATCGACTCATGCTTGGCCACTAGATAATGGCGCTTATAATAAATGCGTAAAATAGCCTAATAATAATTACTAGGCCTATTATTTTATTAATATTATTAATTATTATTTTAATCTTTTAAAAATAGTAACTAGGTCTAGTAGACCTATTATCGTTGCCATTGTCGTTGTCGTTGTTGTTGTTGTTGTTGTCGTCGTCGTCATCCTTTTATTCCTCTTCTTATTAGCCGATCTTATCATTATTATTAATACCGTTGCTATTATTTATAATTTAAAAAAATTATTTATGGTTATTAATTAATAATAATTAATAATCAATAATATAATAATAATAATAGCAAGAATAGCCTAATAACTATTATAACTATTACTAGGCCTATTATTTCCAAGTAAGTATAATTATTAATATACTTTCAGGAGACTAAGAAAATCATTTCTAACAATGATAATTGATAAAAAAATATAAAAATTAATTTTACTATAAGATTAGCACATAAAACAGTTGTGTAATGTTAGGTTGGGCTTGATCTTCTGTGTTGTTGTGCGTAGGTCTGGTTCCAAAACAGACGAACAAAATGGCGCAAGAAGCACGCAGCGGAAATGGCAACGGCCAAGAAGCGGCAAGAAGAGCGAGCCGACATGTTGGACGACGACTTCGACGACACGGAAAACAGCAACAGCAGCGACGTCATCAACGGAAATGACGTCAGCGCCGGTGACGTCGGCGCCGGTCCGACGCAGACGATGACGACGCACGGCATGTTCTCCGGTGTTCAGACATTCGCAATTCATTCCCTGGTCCAATGATGGCGGCCGAAGATCTAATTATTATTATTAATAATTAGCATTATTATTCAGTTCAACCGAAACGCTTTCTATTTTCCGCCAATGAATAATTACGAAAAAATAATTTACAGGGTGCGATTTGTACACTGAACGAGAAAATTGCACGGAGCGCTATAGTAAAGACTGCTGTCAACCTTTGTGGATGAACATTTTCCATTGAATACGAATGTCATCACGTCATAACCTAAATAGCCTTTTATTGTGGTCACGGGTTGGACTGTTGGCTTCAACTGCGTCACCTAAGTGACCTAACTACCTCAGTCATTATGAGCAGCCCACACAGCCCCAGAGTAGAGATCTTGCAGGGGCGCTATATAAAAGTTATGTGATTGAACAGTGTAATACACTGTCAATGGCATGATCAGACGACGAGGGAGATGCACCATTCCTCATATGCTGAGGCCGAGAAAAATGAAGTCGCCATGGGCACACGAAGATATTTTTGCTCTAGGGGCAAAACGCAATGGTTACAGTGGAATTTTCATCAAAACTGTGAAAACACAAAGCAGAAAATTAAGAACACGGGCATTTTTCTTAGAGGTTTCTAAAAGTAAATTTTCAGTTTCACTTTGTGTATAATTAAAATTAAATTAGGCTTCAGTCTGAAAAAATTTGTTTAAAAACCAAAAAGTAGGAATTAAATAAATGGGGTGCATTGTCTCTCCCTTTTGCCCCTACATGCGCGAACGCCCATGAAAGCCGATAGGCCTATGTGAAATTTTCTGAAACCCAGAGTCCCGTGTATAAACGGTCTTTCAAGCGTCTGCAAAACTTCTTTAGCATGTAAAGCAATGTAGCACTAGGCCCTATATTACCCAGTTCACTGCTGCAAAACTTATTAAATGCTAATAACTTCATTATCAGTTAAGTGTATTATGTAAAAGATATAGGCCTATGTCTATGTATGCATGGACATTTTAAGGGCTGACATACATGTAAACACGTCTAATTAATATTCAGATGTAATATTGACTAACATTTTATCTGGATTTGCGACAGGATCTTGTAAATAACTATAATGATGAAAGAACCACGACAGTATTATTTATGATTTATTATAATTTATTCATGTATGATAAATTGGCAAGTTATCATAATTTATTCATGTATAATAAATTAGCATTTTATCATAATTTATTCATGTGTAATAAATTAGTAATTTATTATAATTTAGTAATTAATTTTGGATAACGTGAATGCTATAATGCCATGCTGATTTGTTTTTGATTATTCATTAATTTCTATAACAATTGACTCTCTTCTATGTGTTATGATAATAATTATTCTGGTATCTGCGAATATCAACTGATTGAACCAAATCTAATAAAGTTTGTGACCTAATTATTTTAACAATGATTTACTATATTACTAGTCCATCCACCCACCCACCCATCCATCCACCCATCCAACCATCCATCCATACATCCATCCATTCATCCACACACATACACATAACCAATCGCTATCCGTATACCTAATCTAATCTAATCTAATCTAATCCAATCAAATCTATCACACTTATTTTATTTATCGACGAAGGAGGCACTTCTGACCCAGGTTCGATCAAATATGGAAGATATCAAGTATAGTCTAAAAGAAGAATAAGAAAGTTCTCGCGGGAGGGAACGCACTGCCTCAAGTCAGAGGGAAGGCGATTCCAAATGCCCCCGGTCGGCAAAGCCCAAAGCTGAAAAGCGCATGGCAGAGAGAGCATGCGCAACCACAAAGTAACCTCTATAGAGGCCGGGCGCAGAGAGCGACAACCAGAGAAGAATAACACATAGCCCTCGGAGATAAACAGGTGCCCTGTCGAAGATATAGTGCCAGAGCAGCCAGACGATAGAGTAGAGTCTACTCAGTAGACCATACAATGGATACACTGCTGAGCTGGGAACCAGTTGAGGACATAACGCATACGCGCAGAGAAGCCAGAGATGTGGCCTTGACATCGCGCACCAATGAAACGAGCAACCACTCGCAAACTAAACGCCTCACAAAAGCTGCAAACGGATCTGTGAAAGTCCACAATAGAGCGAAGTGCATCAGCAATAATATTATGTAACGGGTACATTGTATAGTGAGGCGCGGTGGTGTAGTGATGGCGTCGGTGCCTTGGAGCCGAAGGATTCCATGATCAAATACAATTCAAGCCGCCGCTACGGACCTTGTGCAAGTCCTTCACTCGCAATTGCTCAGCGCTTCGGAAATTTCGATGCAGTGTCCGCGCTGTAGTCGGGAGCAGGGCTGTTACAGTATTCAAGGGTATACGCGGGTATACGGCGTATACTCACCTCCGGGGGGGGGAACGGCATCGTATAGTCACCATGCAGAGCAAATGCGATAAATAAATAAACAAAAAATAGATAAATAATAAAAATAGGCTCAGCCTCTGCTCCACCGCTCTATAAAGTTCCAAATGTACAGGCCTACGCACTGCAAATCCCGCCTATTTCCAATCTTCGTTTAATTTAAAACAGACACAAACCGTTTAGTATGACCACAATTCCTTGTATTAACGGATGATAACAAGTCATTATAAACAGGAATCGAATTTAACGGTATGGCAACCTTGAAGGCGCCTATCACGTCCTATCTGCTCATTTTACCAACGCCATCTGCCGAATGGAAGGTTGAGTTACCTTTGGAGGAGTATAGCGGGAAGCGACTCCGCGTCCGAGCGCTCTTCATACCATAAAACACCTTCCCAAGATCAGACGTCTAAACACTAAATGCAACCTATAATTATAATTATATCCAGTTAGCTACATGATACATCGGTTAGAACGAACGTCCCTTTAGTTTCTGCTGCAAATGCCAGTATAAAAATATAGTCAAACCGATGTAGTTTTGTTTAAGTGATTTAAATCTCCTGATAGTATGCGGTTCGGACACAGAGGTCTTTTAAAAATGATGTGGCGCCTATTCCCTGAAGCGGCGCTATATAAATATTTGAATGAATGAATGAATGAATAAATGAATGAATGAATGAATGAATGAATGAATGAATGAATAGGCTCAGTATGAGACTTGTAGAAAAATAACTGGGGGTTAGACGTTGATTTATGCGGACTTGGAGTGCGCAATGAGGAGTCTTTGAGGACCTTACTAAGAAAGACTGAGGCTTGAATCCCGACACCCCCCCCCCCCCCGCTCGAAATTCTCACCTTGAACAGACCTATACTTTAATAGCGTAACTCTACTGCCGTCGTCTCACCCATACACGCACAATAAGTCTCGTGCGATGCAATAAAATGTATTAAACGATTATGTAGCTCCATAGACCACCATACTTTCAATATGGCTGAAAGGAGTTACTTCAGAGAATCATCCGTTATCGCTACAAATACCCCCCCTTCAAACATCTTTTCATACTGCAACCGTTCAGGCAAACATCTGCCGACGATGTAGACGAGGGAGAGGAATCAGAGGCGAAGCAGGAAAAGAGGGGGAGGAAGAAGTGGAAGTGGAGGAGGGTGTGTGTGCGTGCGTGCGTTTGTGTGCGTGTGTGTGTGTGTGTTTAACATCCGGGTCTGTTTTATAGCGCCATTCATCGCGTTTAAACACGGCGCCGACGAACGGACGCGCTCTTAATCTAACATTTGAGCCTTGCTCCGTTTTATGAGCACGCCAATTAATTGCGGTCAGATTTCCGGCGACCGCAGGGCGGCGCTGCTAGCCGGAGGCATGCGCCATAGGTTAGCGGACGGCCGTCGATCACGGCGACATCTAGCGAATTCCACAGCACACAAATACACACAAACAAACATATATATATCTAAGTATTGTATAGTCGTCCATGTATGTGATTATATATATATATATATATATATATATATATGCGAGCGGCAGACGACGTAAATATGGCGCCACGCGGGAATAATCACGTCACTGGTGACGTCAGCCGGATGGCCGCCGAATGTCGTCTGCTGGCCACGTCGCTTGCCCGACGACGACGACGACGACGACGACGACGACAACGACAACGGGGCAATCTATGACCGAGACCCGATGAAATATGGCAATTTCGATGCGCGGCAATCGATGGCAATATCTAAATAGCTGTCAAGTGCCATGACAAACGAGCGAGAGATGTAAAAGAAGCCAGATGAGCTGGGCCGATAATGATGATGAGCCGCCGCCGCCGGCCGCCGCCGCTCCTCGTTCTTCGGCGAGCCGAATGCGAACGGGTGGGGCATTTGTAGCGACCGACGATGGGATGGCTTCTGTGTAGCGCTATTATGGGGCGAGGGGAAGGGGAGATGGAGGGGAGGGGGCTTTGTGACCGTTCCGTCTGACTGTATTATGTTGTTGATTGGTTTACGTCGGACGGTGGCGATACTGCGCTAGTAAATCTGTAAAGTTTTTGTGCGATTCCAGAGGTTAATGAAGCAGGGGCTGATCAACCGCGCGAGAGGGAGAGAGGGAGGTAGAGGGAGGTAGGGGAGGGGAAGGGAGGCTGGAACGGCTATAGACGATGCCGGCAGACTGGGCAGCAATGATGCCACACGATGATGCTACGGCTGCTGCTGCTGCTGCTGATGTTGTTGGGATGACCTCGAATGCCCAATATACGGAATTAGTTTGGCGACCGATGATCATATACATACAAGCAGTTGGAACACAGTATTGGACGAATGGTATGAGGGTATCATAGTATGTATGGACATGTATGGACATGTATGTATGTATGCAACAAAATATTCTGTGATACATCTGATGCTGCAACAGCTGCATGCTGATCTATGCAGGATGCCTGAAAGTCATAAATTTTATTCTTGTCGAGTCGATTGCATGCAGCCCACGCAGACACGTATCACCCGACACATGCGTATATTTAATAACTAGATGTATATGTAATCAGACATTTATATTGGTTTACTGCTAATGTGTCTGCTCTTGATGACCGCTTATATGATTTTAGATTGTATAGTGCAGATCTAGAGTGCCGATATAATTATTCGAGAGGCGCTATATAAATTGCCTTTGGAAACAATTTTTTGAATAAATAGAATTTTTTGTAATCATGTTAACAACTCTTCATGCTAGCGTAACTATGTGCGTGGATGTATGTCTGTATGTAAGTTGTGTGTGCATGTGCGTGTATGTGTGTGTATGTGTATGTGTGACATTGCGTGTGTATGTGTGAAGTGTTTGTGTGTACGTACGTGCGCTTGTTATACAGCGCCCCTTCAAGAGAAATCTAATCAGAAGCGCTCCTAACGACAGCGCGGACACTGAATCGGAGTTTCACGCCAAAGCGCTGAGCAATTGCCTCCTCCTACTCCTCCTCCTCCTCCTCCTCCACCTCCTCCTCCTCCTCTTTCTCCTCCTCTTCCTTCTTCTCCTCCTTTTTCTCCTCCTCTTCCTTCTCATCCTTCTCCTCTTCCTTCTCGTCCTCCTCATCTATCCCATTGGGGTAGTTCTGTAGTGGTTCCATACGAGCGTGAGCTTCTTCTACTCTTTATATAATTTACTGATTTTTAACCATGGGCGTATAATATCATATATGTATACATAATTTATAGGCTATGAATTGGATTTATCAGAGGCAGCCAATAAATTACTCATAATCCACCCAACCGAAATCTATGAATTTATCGTAAATAAATCATTATTGTTATTTTCTGAGGTTCGTATAGATGTGCAACAACCACAACAATGGCGGCAGTAGCAACAACAACAACAACAACAACAATTATAATAGATCTAATTTCACACCACATGAAGTCTTTTAAATCCAGAAGGATAACGTGCGTGCATTGTGCAATGTGCATGTCAATAGAATAGCCTAATTCAAACGGCTGCTAATAGTCTTTTAATATGGTCAATTTCAGACAATTCTGTGCGTTAAATAACGTTTAAATACCTAAGACTTAAGGTTTAACTTTAACCCATTATCTGCCAACTTTTTCCAAATACAGCAGAACTCTAGGTCTACTGCTTTTTGGTGCTACCAGCTGGGCAAACTAAACCCCAGTTGGGCATACGAACTTGCATGCGAATTTTGTAAACTGTGTGCTTGTAGCCTATTACTATCAAGGTGGTCAATAAAGATTGATTGACTGACTGACTGACTGACTGGTTGATTGATTGATTGATTGATTGATTGATTGATTGATTGATTGATTGATTGATTGATTGATTGATTGATTGCAGCTCATACCTGTCATGTTTTGAAACACACAAGTAGCTCTGCTGACATGCAGTTTCATTTGTATTCGCCAGATGGAAACACTTGCATAAAAAACATTTCAGACTCCATTGCGACGTCAGCGACTCTTCAACAACCCCAGCACTTGCTGCTGTTGCCCATTATCCAAGTTGTTTCGGAGTATAGGGTTCAAATCTCAACAAGGGCAGAAAGTAGGTTCACGATTTTAAGATTTTCTCTCCTGTAGTATATATACTGTGATGATTACAATGTTTGTAGGCCTATGTATTGTTTGTATGTGCACTTGTTATAGAGCCTTTTCAAGCTCTCTCTACTCAGAGGCGCTCCAGAATGCGGACACTGCATCGGAGTTTCACGCCGAAGCACCGAGCAATTGCGAGTGAAGGGCTTGCCCAAGGTCCCCACGCGGCGACTTGAGGTGGATTCGAACCTGCAACCCTTCGGCTGCAAGGCGACGAGCATACCCATGCACTACACCACCGCGTATGTGCACCTATTATAGCGCCCCTTCTAGCTCTTCACTCAGAGGCGCTCTCGACTGCAAGTAGCTGTGTATAATATTTGTAAATGATCATGGGCGGAGACTTGGTCTACAAGTTGCGGAGGACGAACGAGTGGCCGAATGAAGGGCGAGACATTTTGGGCGGACGAACGGCTAAGTTGTGACAAAATTTTCCATTTTCGCCGTCCAAAATATCTTATGCCTTTCATCTGATCGAAATCTCCAGAAAAAAAACAATTTTTCCTGTCAAAAAAGCCGACGACCTTTTTAAGTGATACCATTTTCCCCCGTCGTTTAACCACTGTCAAAATTTACGATGTTATTTATGAATATTTCTTTTCTTAAATATTGGGGGGGACATGACCATAGACGGTCCCCCACCACAAACATGGGAACCGTCCCCTCTGCCCCCCTACGTCTCCGCCCATGTAAACGACAAATACAACAGTATTGATAGTTGTGTTGCATTCAGATCGTGCAATAAGTTTGCTTAGGCCTATATATATTAAAGAAAAGAACATAATATTAAAATACCACGGAAAAGCTCAAAACGAAATGTGCCAAAGAGTTGTTTAAATGTAACAAATGTATTTCTTTGCCTGTAAATACACGATAACAAATTATTTTTTCAGTGATTAGGTATCAAGTTTAATATCAAGTTATTCTCGCAGTCCAGTCATCTTGGTAAGATAGTTTTTATGGATATTTTACACAGCAGCAGCAGCAGCAGCAGCAACAGGTCTGAGGATTTACAGAAAATGCTGGGCTTCATCGATACCGTTTCTTCGAAAGTCAACATAGGCCTACTTACAATTTCGCTGTTGGAATTGTAAGGAATAGAGGAAGTTTTTGACATGATCAAATGTTATTCTATTCGAGAGCGATCTGCAAGAAAAAGTCTGTGATTCTGAGTTTTACTGGTTTTTTGATCTGCAAGAAAAAGTTTGTGATTCTGAGTTTTGCTGGGATTTTTCTCCAGCTGTTTTTCTTCAAATTCTTTTCACTGAGAATCTGTAGATGTGTTACATTCTGTGGTTCTGGGCTTTCCTGTTTTTTCTATATTTCCAGCTGTTTTTTCTTAAAATTCTTATCACCGAGGATCTACAAATCTGTTACGTTTCGTGATTTCTGGCTTTGCTGGCTGTTTTTATTTGACCGATGACCGTATAAAGCTGACCATGTTTTCGGATTTTGCTGCCAGGTTTCGTGAGAAGAGGAGATGGTAGATGACAATAGGCTGAGTTCCAGTTGTTTTTCTTCAAACTCTTTTCGATGAGATTACCTGTTACGTTCAGCGGTTTAGGTCTGATGATTTACAATTAGGACTCCAACGAACCCTGGGCTTCATCGAAATCTTCGAAAATCACCCATGAAACAGCTGCAAATCTTTTTCAATTTTCTTGTCGGTGATGGAAGGAACGGAGGAAGCTGTTTTGGCATGATAAAATGTTATTCTATTATTCGAGAGCGATCTGCTAGAAAAGTCTGTCATTCTGGGCCTCAGTGGTGTATTTGATATAGGCTATAGTCAACCTTGTAATACTGCAGTATAGTTTCTTCAAATTTTGTTGCATGGTTTCGTGAGAAGAGGAGAAGAGGAGATGGTAGATGACAATAGGCTGAGTTCCAGTTGTTTTTCTTCAAATTCTTTTTTCACTGACGTTACCTGCGCAGAACCAAGCAATTGATACCGTTAGGCTATAAACAGGGCTGAAATAAGTGGTTTGGAAAAGTTGCCGGGTCTGACTTTGGCGGACGAGCCGGCGCCTTTGAACCGAAAATATTTCTGACGACCTTTTTTTAGTCATTTGCCCAAAATTTTCCAAAATCGTTCCATTTTTACCTATTTTTGGTATCATTTTTGCCCAAATTAGTTAAACACGCGATCTGGCTGAGACCCGGCACCACCACTGTTCACCAGGTCACGAAAAATCAATGCACACACACACACACCATCACCTTCCTCAGGCTCCTCTATCCATCACACCTCGGGTTTTTCATTCGAAACTAAAGACACTGCTTTTCAAGAATTCTTATACCCTATCTCATCTGATCCTCCACCCTCCAATTCGACACCCGCCTTAGTAGTTGTTCCGCCCCTCTGATCCAATGGTAACTCGACCCGGACCAACACGGACTACTCTCACGGACAACCCTTCTGACTCAACGCAGCGCTCGTGCATGAGCTGGCGCCCCGCGTTTGGCTTTCGAGTAGCGCCTTATAAATTTCGAGTTTACGACTACGACTAACTTTTATAAAATGTCATTTACAAAAATATTTTATATATAAATACGTATTTCAGTAAGTTACACACAATTAAATTTGATTTATATGTACAGTCATGCATAGCCTACGCATGTGGGACTGTGGGAATATAGTCGCGGAAGGTAGGCTAAGTGTCGATTATGGCCCCCGAGAATATTACAATCCCCAGGGATTGATCCAGGCCTGATTGCCATCACGCATAGCCTAATTAGCAGACAGATGAAAGGAGCATTGACCCCGGCTACGTATACCGTACAACATTCTGTAATTATTTTTAAACAGATACAAATTTACGAGACTCACATTTTTAAATTTGGTAGATTGATTGGCTTCCAGTTTTCCTGCATCTTCAGAGTACTTCGACCAGACAACTTCTTTGGCGGATTTGATTACGATTAGAAGAACACTGAAGCCTCTGTATTGCCTCCAGCTTTATCACCCCCAGAACTGCTACTACTTGTACTAGTACAACAGCCGCGGCCGTACATCACTATCATTATCACTAGGCAGCAGATTCCGAACACAACGAAACACATTTTTAGTCGATATATTTTCAGTTTTCTTAGGTCTATCAAAAAGCAGGAACCTCCGTTCCGTTGTTTTCAAGGCAGCAACTCTTCAACAATTTTCAACCTGACAGACGTGTGACGTAACTCTCAGTTTGCTTGACGTCATTGCACAAATGAAAGGTTATTTTTTTATTTTTGTTTGTAGGCCTATGTGCACTTGCTATAGCGCCCCTTCAAACTCTTCTACTCAGAGGCACTCCCGATGCAGAGCGGACACTGCAACGGAGTTTCACGCCGAAGCGCTGAAGGACTTTCCCAAGGTCCTTACGCGACGAGGTGGATTCGAACCTCGAACCTTCCGGCTCCAAGGCAACGACGCCACCACTACACCACCGCGCCCCACAATTATTATTAGTAGTAGAGTAAGTTAAACAAGTAAGAATACTATAAACTTTCCCTTCGCCATCCCAATCGCACATTAGCCTAAGCTTGTAAAATAATATAGGCCTAACAAACTACATCATTCACTCAACTGAAATATTATTCTTCTACAACAGCAAATCAGTGAACATTTAATAAGACACCTATATGGGCACTGGGCAGACCCCAAATCATGGGCGGATGCAGTAATTTTCGAGGGGGCATAATTGTTGGTCCCGTTGGCTCGGAAATTTCCTTGGTCTTTTCCCGAAAAATATGATTGACGACCTTTCTTTTAGTCATTTTTAGTTAAATACCGTAGGCTATACCTATGTCATCAAAGACAAAAGATACCATTTTCTCCGCCAAAATAACATGATCTTTTTTTAGTCGTATCTTAGGCCTACTGCTTTTTCTCAACTTTTCCCGCTCCTACATTCAAACATTGCATCAAATGCTACTTTTTCTCTCCCACCTCCATCAGGCTCCATGGGGGGGGGGGGGGGGGAAAAGGTTCACGTCCTGTGCAAATTTATCAATGAGGCATGACAGGAATTCCCCCTTGGATCCGCCCCTGCCCCAACTATAACGCAAAAGGTCCCTCGTGACCACATCACCTGTGCACCCTTCGTGAACTGCACTGGCTTCCCATACAGCCTACAGGCATGAATAACGTTTAAGATATGCCTTTTGATGTACCGAGGCCACACTAATTCATTTCCTTCTTATGTGTCCTGACTTTTAACGTCATCTTCATCTCTCCAATCCAAATGAGGACTACGATCTTCATCTCAAGGTGACTTTGTAGTCACATGTTCAGCTCGGTAATTTGGAAACTGTGGCGTAGCCAAGGGGGGGGGGGGTTGGCATGGGCAGAGTTTATCAGGGGCTAGGAGGGGCTTAGCCCCTACAAGAAGGCCCAAATTCAACTTTTTTACCATGAAAACGGTATCCTTTTTCTGGGTTAGCCCTCCCAATAAGGCCCAGACTCGGGGTTAGCCCTCCCAAGAACGGAACCCAAACTCCGCCCGTGGGGGTTGGGGATAAATCCCCTCCCCAACGTTGAAGCTAGACAGCTATTATAATAGTGCTTTACAGATGGCACCTCGCCCTACCCAACACATACCTCGCCCCGAAGTGGCCGGGTGAAGGCAGGGTATTGTTGAGGGGGGGGAACAATATGCCCGTAAACGGAAATATCACGAGAGGCGTAGGCGGTTAGGAGGTCGGAGTGTGTTGAGGTTTGGGGTTGGATGGGGGTGGGGTGGGGAGCAGGCGGTTGGGGAGCTGGCGGTTGGGGCGGGTTCGAAATTTATCGGAAAATGCGAGTACCCCCAGACAGGTGGAGCCTTCAAGTGGAGGCAAGGTGGGCCGGCGGGTTGGGGGCCGGTGGGTGAGTGGGATGGGGAAAATAAGTGGGTGTGGGGGAGTAGGAGCAATGATATGGGATGAAGTGAGGGTGGGGAAGTAACAAATTAGCCGGGAGCAGGGCGAATCCTAAATTTCCCTGGAAACGTTGGGTACCCCAGCTAGTAGGCTGCATACCTGCATAGACTCATGCAAAGACCTGCATGAGCAGGCCTATACAAGTTGAAGCAGACGAGCCTTGACTTTAGCAAGTTTAGCGCCTATAAGTCTAAACCTGAACTATATCGGCCTAACAGAATAGGCTAATTATAATTGACACAACAAATTTTACTGGGAATTCCAAAGTCATTTCGTCCTGGGGCGGAATGGGGGTGGAGGCATATCCGGCCATGGCCCTCCCCGTTTAGAAATTCCCTTATTTCTCACTAGCCATTCTGGTGGAGAAAGTGGACGTGGCCCCCATCAGTTTCGTAGACCCCTCCCCATGAGGTTTTCGTACAGGCTTTCAATAATATAGACCTACGGTGGGTAAAGGATGACTAAAAAAGGAAAAAAGGTCATCAGTTTTTTTGGCGGGGAAAGTGGTAGGCTATTCCCCCGACATTTCGACCGAACGACTAAAAAGGGTCATCAGTTTTATTTTGCCAAAGACCAACGAAAAATTTTTCCAGACCCAAGACAAAAAATTTGGACCCCCTCGAAAATTGCTGTATCCGCCTCTGATTTCGTCAAATAGCCTAGGCCTATTATTTATTGTGCGTTGATTTCAACAATTATTGCACATTTGATGTTTTTTGTTTGTTGCTGTTTAGCCTAACGACACTGTATAGGCTACAGGCCTAGGCCTACTAGCCTACTGTATAGGGCCTATCGATCATTATCAAAAATGATTATTGTCGCCCTCCCGTTTTCTCCATAGGCTTACCTGAGACTGGCACTGCCAAAGAAAAAGCAGCGGCAGATTTTACTTGATGCTTTTTAAAGTAGGCCTACGTGATGCTTTCGAGGTTCAATCTTCTCCTCAAACACGTAAATAGTATTTTGCAAGATCTTCAATAGGTGGCGCTTGTGCATGCGTTTCGCCGCAAGGCTACAAGCTGCTGGTGACTGTAGGCAAAACGAGGCACTGTTATCGGTTAGTTCTCAACCGCCTAGTTTGAGCATTTTTTGGTTTAACGTAAATTACATGGTCACAATTTAACGCAACAATTTGCCAGATGAGATGGCTTTAAGAATATTTAACTAGGTTTGTTTCAAGAATTTATTTTTTCCGAGGCCATAAATTGCTACGGAAATAGTGTCGCGCGAAATGTTCGTCCGTTGTTCAATGCATCTAGTTTCGCGAGTCCCGCAAAAGCGTTACAAGAAGCGATGTAAGCCGTGCAGTTGCCAAAAAACTAAATTTATTGCAGAAATTTCAATTCTTGTACTTGCGAAAAAAGTAAAATCTTCGGTCTGCTTTGGATTTTGCATGGTTTACGAAACCGTTTTTGTTTTTCTAAGTGTTTTGTTGAGAATTTGTGACCCATTTCGCACGGTATCGTTCTTGGTCGGTTGTTTTTCTAGACAAATTTTAAGTTTTGACCCGCACCACGAAGAAATTGTTTCTGATAAATGAAGTGGAGATGTTTTCAACAAATGTTTGTTATTGTATTGTTGTTTTCCAGCGAAGACCATTAAGATTTCCGATTTACCAAATGTGCGCTTGAGACTCTCGAGAATGTTCAAGATGGCCGTCGTATTACCTTCTGACTGATGTTGCTAGAGATGCAGTACTTGCCTTTTGCCGTAATTAATTTTATAAATGATAAGGCAGAATAGTGATGCGTTGTAATACTTTTTGGGAATAAGCCATCATAATGTATGTTTTTAAATTGATATGCAAAAGTTACATTCATTTTTGTGTTGCCCAGGATTTCTGCATAGCATCATGCTCAAGTCCAAACTGGGTCTTGCACTGAAATATCTCAGGGATCTCGTTCATTCTCGTCTTTCTGCATCCTCTTATTGACCTCCCCGTGCTCTGTACAGGGCAGACTTGTTTGTTACACGAGCTAGGACCACTATTGCTCAAATTTGATCCTTTGGCATCATTGGGCTCTCCTTGTGGAATTTTCTTTCCCCACTCTACGGGGACTTTACTTTCTGGATCACTATCTACATCTCTCTCTCTTCTTAAGATTTACTTTTTCTTTGTGGGTCATCACACTGGGAGTGCTACTGAATTGCCACGGCTGTGAGTGGCACTATAGAAATGACTAATTACATTACATGTAGCATATTTTTAGCAGGGCACTGCAGTTAGTTCACAGACATTTATAAGGACTCTTAATTGAAGGATTTCTGGTCATCTGAACGTTGCAACTTTATGAAAATTGCAATTTCAATTTGTTGTCACTGTGTTGGAATAAGCCAATACATTAGGAAGTGTTTCACGTCTTAAAGCCTCTCAAAATCTCCCAATTTTAGATTGAATTTATCATATTGATCTTGAAATTCTGTTGTTTGTCTGCAACTCTATGCCTGCTTGTCCCATTGGATCCTGGAAAGTAGTACCACTAATGGCATTGGGATGTGATAGCTGAGACTGCTTTCTGCGTGGTGGGAAGGAGCCAAAGCTTTGTAATTTGTGTACTTGAATTCGTTTAACAAATTTAGAAGAGATTGCTGAATTATTTCAGCGTAGAACACGACTGATATATAATGAAAGTTGTTTATGATTAAGTACTTGGTGATATGTCTGCCAATCAGCGTCAAAGCATGAGGTTATAAGAAGTATCTCAGTATCTGGCATGCATGGTAGAAGTATGGTTCTAGATTGGCTCAGATAATTTGCTATGGCAACTGTTTCAAGTTTACATAATTTCAAAGGTCTTGTCTCATTCTTCAAAATCACACATAAATTATTACTCTAGCTTTATTCTAACCCAAGATATAGGGCAAAAAGTGATCCAATTAAATTAATTAATTAACATAATTAAAATAAAATATAATGTATATCAAGAACATTAAAATAGCTTTAAAACTTGTTTTTTAACCAAATAAAAAAGTAATTTTTAAACATGTTTTTAGATTAAATTCTGCAAAAAAATATACTATTTCTCTAAATATCTCTAATGTGTAATAAAAAATATACTATTTCTCTAAATATCTCTAATGTGTAACTTCCGATTTAATACCGATTTCGGTGTGGACCGTCGCATTTCAGAGTGACCACTGTTAACGTGTTGCAAAATTTAATTAGGCCTAAAAAAAAAAATGCTGTGTTTCCGGTAACAGAGCTAAAAAAAATTGGGTAGGTAGGTCGGAAAATATTTTTATTTTGTAAAATATTTTTATGCAGTGACTATCCGAAAAAGTATACCCCACTAGTCTTTTTTCCACGCTGAAACAAAGTACGTGTTCTAAGCAAGTATAAACTGCCTATTTCCCGACTGTCTGCACCTAAAACAGCTCTAGAAACAGTCCTATTAATTTCATTTTGTTGACGTCTCTTATGTTATGTCAATACAAATGTTAAAAAAAAATTTTTGAAAAAAAATTTAAATTTTTTTGGGAAAAAAAAAATTTTTTGGAAAAAAAAAATTTTTTTAATAAAATTTTTTTACAAAAATATTTGGGTCGCGGCCGTAAAAATGGGTCGGTCGCGTTACCGGAAACACAACACTTTTTTTTTACGCCTTATGATAATTATACGATGTTTTGGTGTGATCAGTTTTAAGTTCTCGATCTGTTTGTACTTTAAAATTCTTTGGTACTTAAAAATTCTTTTGTACTAATAAATTCTTTTGTACTTTAAAAATTCTTTTGTACTAATAAATTCTTTTGTACTTTAAAAAATTCTTTTGTACTTTTAAAAATTCTTTTGTACTTATAAATTCTTTTGTAATTATAAAAATTCTTTTGTACTTATTATTCTAGCCTGGAAGAGCAGTGGGCTGAATGAATCGTCGAGATCTGCCGTTCGAAGATGGATGTGATGAAAAACAAGACAGCATCATCATCGTCCTTGAACCACTCTGACCTATCTATTTCACCTCACCAGGAAGTCATCTCTACCGTCTGTGTAGATGGTGATTTAGCCGGCTGCGTAGATGGTGGTTTAGCGAGTCAGATGTGTGGTGGTGGTGATGATGCTGCTGTAAAGGATTGCATCCGGACTAGAAAACGATTGGCAGACGACGCAGCTAAGAACGGCTTCAGTCGCTGTATGTCTGCTGACGACTTCTGCGGCCGGAAACAATGTATGCCACCCGAAGCTGCGTTGGCTAACCACCAAACGATGGTTGGAGTTTGCGGTTCGGACTCCAAGTCGCAGCTGAATGATTCGAATGAACCTCTTGTTGTGCGGCTCAAAGATGGTGCTGATGGAGGCGAACTGTCTGGTGTGGTGCAAGTTTTGCGTGCTTCAGGGTCCGGACACACAGCGGACCGTGTTGCAGATAGTGTTGAAGAGGATGTAAAGCAGAACTGCACAGATGTCGCGCCAAACTGTTCTGATTTTCGGAGCAGCTCTGTCGTTAGCTCGGAAATCTTGGTTGGCTGCACCTCAGAGTCGGCGACTTTGCCGGCGGTTGTAGAGCCACTGCTGAGCTACACTGATAATTTATTCGACGCTTCGATTATCGCTCCAATTAGCTTGTTTGAATCTGACGTCGCTGTTCTCGGGTCTGCCGACGGCGTCCTGCCCGCTAGTTTGCGGTCACTGCCTTTAGAAAATCACGACGTCTGCCAGAGCGTGATGATGTCAGAGGTTCTCAAGATGGGGAATGATCTGGACGGTTTCAAAGCTCCTCTGCAGACGCTAACTTCGTCCACGCCCAACGGCTTCGTGAGCAGTCATGCGTTTAGCGTGGTGGCGCAGCTGGATTCGCGTTTGGACGACGGCGTTAAACCCGAACTGCAGTCAAAGTCTCAGGGATTATCATCCGTTAGTTGTGGATCGCCTACGCGTATGCGGATCCCTAACGGAATTTCTTTTTCTTCTTCAAAGTCCGACGTTCTGCCGGCCATTTTGTGTGCAGACGTTGGCGTGACTGTTGCAAGTGACGGTTTGTTGACAAGGGATCAAAATAGCGCATCTGTCTGTGATCGGATGATGCCGGGTTTTTCCGAAAACGGCGAGGGAATTCTTGCTGAGAACGCTTTTCCAACATCTGATGTTCCCATTAGTTTTTCGAGCATTGGTGACATTGGTGCGTCTTTGGGCGTGGACTCTGTTGACGGTATAACAATCAGTTCTGAGGAGAACGTGCAAGCAGCCGATTCATTCCAAAGTTCTGAGTGCGACACGTCAAAATCGAGCTCAATTTTTAACGACGAGTCACCTTCGGGAGCATTGGCAAAGTCTCAAGACAGTCTTGGCAATCTGCCAACAGCACAATCAAGAGGACAAAGGGCCAGAAAATCATGTGGTCCTCGTCAGAAGGAACTTCTGCGACAGATCGATTCTAATCGTGCTTCGTTGCCTAGTTCGGAAGCAACGGACGGTTATGCGTTGGAATCCCGGGCCGTCGCGACCGATGCAATACCCGCTCGGTCCAATACGCTGTCCAATATGACGATAAAGTTGCCCGAGTTGGAAAACGTTCTTGGAATCGGCTACAAATCCCTCGACAAAATGGACGCCAAGACTCTGGATCGAATTGTACTTGCGAAAGCGCAGAAGAAAGCTCGAATGGAAGCCGAATTAGGCCGATCAAGGATGCCTTTGAGGTTGGACGGGTTGGGTCAGTTTTCTCGCAGTAGCAGCGTTTCGGAGACAACTATGCAGGACTGTTCGTCCAGTAGTAGGGTAGACAAAGGAAGGGAAATTATGAGGGAAGCCAGCAAAAGGACGATCAGTTTGACGGAAGAAACGTCTGGGAAGCAGAGCACGAAACCGGGTCACGTTGACAGTCTCCCAAACGGCTTTGGACCGTGCGATATCAAAGATGCTTCGAAGGAAAACAAATTCATTCCGGTAAAAACCGAGAAATCGTGGAACGACGCCGGCAACGAGTCGGTGATGAATTCCGATCATGGACACGTCAAAGGCCTGTCGGAAAAGTGTGCGAATTCCGTATCGCAGATTAGAACGAACCACGAAAGTCGGGAGTCGAGTATGTCCGGTCACATAACATCTAACGTACCGTCGGTGACTGTCGCTAACGGCATGATCTTTAAAGCGAGAAAGTCGCAGGGTTATGCGTTCGGAAGAGTCAAACGTGTTCGTGAAATACTTAATTCTCCGGAGTTGTTGCGCCCTGTTGCATCCATGACAAAAACGACCGGTGGCGTGGACATGTCGGGCGACGCTTCATGTTTCACAGTGCACGATAAACCCGGGAAAGAGGCTGACCATTCTACCCATTCGTTCGTGAAGCCAAGGAATAGAGTAAGTTTCGGTAATGATATTATGACAATTTGTGTAATGTAATGTGATTAGTAATTTTTGTAATGATGCTGACAGTTGTGATCATTCATTTTTTAACGTTTTCTCCTCGTAATTTCATTTCTCACACAAATTTTTTTGCAAAAATGTGGAGTTCTTTGTCAGATGAGTATACGCTGCATACCCACACGTTTACCCTTGTTTTCCTAGGTGAGTAGCCTACACGATGCCGTTTTTTCCCGTAGGTCAGTACATGCTGTATATTCACATATACCCTTGTGTACAGCCCTGCTCGCAGGAATATTTGCAGAATGTGTTTTTTCTCTTCTTTTTGAAGTTACACAATGCGGCGCCAATCTTTTCTGTGTTTGGCCTGACAGTGTGGAATGGGCTCTTTTTTGGCTGTACTCGACCTCCAAGCACCACTTTCTTTCAGTTTCATCTGCTGTTTAAGACTGCACTTTTCCCATCTGACATGGAACAGGAGTGCCTCTGATTAGGAATCTTGAAGGGATGCTATTTAAGTTTTGATTGATTGATTAATTAATTCTGATTTTTCTTTTGTAGAATTCACAGTCGTTGGCAGATATAACTGGAGGCTTATCAGAGAGTAAGTTATGTTGTATTTCTGCTTACCTGTGAATGACAAATGATAACAGGCAGACAGTGGAGACGATAGTTTTTAGTTTCTTTATATGTAAGCAGTTTTGAATGGGTTGTTTTTAATTCATGTTCGTTCAAAAGCAAGAATCTACGTCCACATGTTCCTTGAAATCTGTCTTACTGTTTGAGTTTTCTGCTAAGAGGTTCAGTTATGGATTACTTGTACTATTGGGCAAAAATTGAACTAGCAATAATATATATATATATATAATTATATATATGTATATTATATAAATTTTATATGTAAATAGAAAAGAATTATATATGTATAATTGTATATATGTACATTTATAATTTTTATATGTAGATATATATAATATATATATTTATATAGGACTAGATGTTATTTGCTTGCAGTTGCACTGCTTACTTTTTGTGTGGCAGGTGAAAGAAAGCAAAGCCAAGCAGAAAGTAAAAGTCCAAGTGTCAAACGAAAGCGTAATAACAATAATATTTAATAATAATATTTAATTAAATAATAATCATAATAATCGCGTATTAACTTTTTAAATGTTTGTCGTTGGCATTATTTAAGGATTTTGTTTGTGGTTTACTGCGCTTTCTGTGTTTTTTTACATGTATCACTGTGCGTTGTTTATTTGACATCTTTAACGCTTTAATGACAAAGCCATTGTCATAGACGATTTGGAAAGCGATGAAACTTGTTGATAAAGTTTTATTCTACACTTATGCTTCTTGATGTCATATAAACGAATAATAATAGAGAGGTTGTAGGTCCTTTGTGTAGTTTGTTACAATGGTGCAATTGGCACAAATGCCCTGATAAGTTACATCTTTGGCTATATTTGTCAAGTTTACAATGTGCATAGTAGCTGGGGTATGGTAGCTTTTGATGCAGTTTTCCAGGATCCTTGATACTGACTACGGCCTGACATTTGGTTTGTAAACAGTTTATAGCTTGTGTATTGCAACCTCGCACAATGAAAGTCATTAATTAATAATAATATTTGATTAATTGTAAGAGAGGTGGTAAAAAGTGATATGTTGAAAGTCTGAATGACTGATTCTAACATATTTGATTTGATCTGATTTACTGGCAATAAATCTGATTTAAAATAAATCTGATTTAAAATAAATCTGATTTAAATCGATTGTTTACAGCGAATGGCCGCTTCTGCTCCCCTCTCGTCATAGATGGCCATCCTTCAAGTTAGTCTTATTTGCAGTAGTCTTGGCTTTAAAGCTTTGTATCTATGCTTATTCATGGATGTACATTGTACGTACAACGTACATTCATTAGGCTTTCTTTACTGGGGTTTAGTGTAACGTCGTGAAGCGAGTGTCAGAAGCGGTCATAGTAGCTGACAAACCATTTTTGGGCTTTTCGTTTAAATATCCAGTGACAGTAACTGTCATTTTGCATGAACTGTCTTGTTTGTGTTTGTCATGCGTTATTAAAAGGCTTATTTCTGTGTGGCTTAGAGAGGGCAGGTTTGAGCTTTCCACGAGGTACTTACTGTTCAAGGATCTTGGCAAGTTGTTGATGATTTTTTCCGCACCATTGATCTTTGTTGATTTTATATCGGTGCTTAATAAATTTATGCGTGATATTAATTACATAGTCATTTGCCAAAAGTTGAAATTTTGTCACAGTAAAGTTAATTGCATAAATGTGAGGTGCTTGAAGTTTTTCCCGTGCTGACCTAAGTCTTCGGTGAAGGTGTTAACGTAGTTAACCCTTTAATGCCGAGATGGTAGTAAATGGTATGGGAAATTCTATACCCTCCGGCATTAAAGGGTTAACCTTTTACCCATTCATTTTTAAATTTTAAGCCTGTTTTCAGCATTCTCGGTGTAAACGGGTAAAAGGTTAAGTGCATCAATGTAGTTACGACGTGTAATACATGTGGAAGATTTTCCTGTGACACGTGAAATGTTGCTTCTGTTTATTAGAATCAAAACGACAGAAGTTGATGTCACACGCTGGGGAATCATATCCGGTTTCGCCTGGGAAAGCTACGTCGAAGCATGATACAAATTTGGAAAGAGCTTCCATGTCTTCGTCGTCTTCTACAGATGTGAGTGTTATTTATGTCGGATCTTCTTTGTAGCTGTACAAAAGGAATATGCTCATTCATTGTTGTTAAACAAGAAAATTGAAACTAAAAGGCGCAACCAACTAAAGAACAGCTAAACTGAAGGGTCTTGAGGTGAGAATAATAATAATAATAATAATAATAATAATAATAAGACGATTTATATAGCGCCGTAGCTCAGCCGAGGCCGAAGGAAGGGGAGCTGTACACGGGAAAATGTTCGAGAGAATTCATGAGATGGAGAGGAACCTCCAAAGGAAGGCCATTTCAGGTCGAAGGCTCACAACCAAAGAAACATGATTCTTTCCAGTGGAGGTATAAGTAAAAGAGACAAGCAGAGGACGTTGAAGATGTATTGTGTCTTGAAGTTTGCTCCAGCACTAACAATGAGAGCTCTGCATTGTTGTCCCAGTGAATACACTGAGTGAAATACATAGTCGCTGGAAGATTGAGTGATGTTTGGAAGAATTAGCCATCCTGCATTACATGCCAATACTAAGAAAATAAATTTGTTGCACCTATGGCTGCCCACTGGCACTCAGGGTTGGGTTAACTTTTTTACAGTGTGCATCATTTTAAGTTGAAATCTGTTATACTAGTTGAGTTAAATGGCTTTATAATGTAAATTTTATTTATAGTTTAATTTTGGAATATGGACCCTGTTTTTGAATTGGAATGGGAGCACCGGAGCACCTCTGAGTGGGCTTCTTGAAAGGGTGCTATATAAATTCTTGATATGAATGAATGGATGAATTATTGATCAAAGCTTTCGTTACATCTGCGTAGAGCCGTAGATTCTCCAGAGCCCTTTTCCCTCAGGCAGCTTTAGCCAAATTTCTTGTTTTTTAATGTATTTGTGATGTATGTTGTGTAAACTTGACATTTGCAGACTTTCTCTGTCAAGCTACCTCGCAAATCATCCGATAAGATAAGTTATCCTGTCACCCCACCTAGATCACCGGAAGCGTCTGTTAATCAGTCGTCTGATGAACTCTCATCGGTCAGTCTCTTAATCGTGACTCTTTTCTAATCTAATCTAATCTGACTATTGCATTCACTGTTGTTGTAAATCACCCCGCATGATGTAGTCTACAGATAAAATTAAATGAAAGTGGTCATTCTGATTTTTTTGACAGCATCTAATTGCTTCATAAATTTATAAACTGATATTAACTACCGTCTTTCAGTGATGGGAAGTTTCACTGTTTCACTCATTTCATGCAATTTCAGTTCTTTAAAGTGTGGTTATTGTATGAATATGTTATATTGTTGTTTATTTTAACTTTTCGTGATTAGTTTAATTCGAAAATTACTTTTTTGCCATGGCTGGGTTGTGTTTAAACAAAAGCTTTGTTTAATGATGATAATTACTTGATGATGATATAGTCGGGAGTGCCTCTGAGTAGAAATCTTGAAGGTGCGCTATATAGAAATGTAAAAAAATTCTGTGCTTTTGTTTTGTAGCATGCAAACTCCGAAACCAATGGATATGTGAAGCAGCATTGCTGTTGCCAACAATCCGTTACAATAAGTCTAGGAAACGTCGCAACCTGTCAGGCTCTCGAGTCCATTGACGGAAAGGTAAGCGGCATTCATTTACCGTCGTGGAGTGAAATACTGATAGATTTTTAATTTCTTTTATTGCTTTTAAGAAATGTTACTTATACGTGTATACATGTCTACAAACTCTGTGTGTGTTGGAAAACACTTACTTACGTAAATACTCGTATGCATACTTGTGTAACAGACTTGTTTGTATTATTGCTCTGATACATAGGGTTACCTTAGAACCTTAGTCCTTCCTGAGATCTGCAATGCAGTTTCTCCGCTCTGTTCATCGCCACTTCGACAGCATCCTCTCGTAAAGTCTCCATCCAGTTCTTTCTTGGCCTCCCTCTACCACGTCTTCCGTCCGGTGTCCAGATTGTTGCTCGTTTTGCTCTCCTCGCCTGTTCCATTCTTGCTACATGTCCCATCCACTGCTACATGCCCCATCCACTCATACATACATACGGTAAATAAATATAAATAAATAAATGACTGTATTGTGAATGTTTTTCAACCTTCTGCTCTGCCACTGGCGCCAGTAACACTGATATAGCAGCACTTACAATACAATACAATTACAATACAATCCATTGTTGGCAGATTTTAAAAATAATTGCTTTGTTTGTGTTCTTTAGGTTGTTGGTTGTACACGACGCTGGACGAATAAGAAGGTCGTGCGTCCGTCCACGCGAATCCCATTCATGGCAATGTGCGACAGACATGTCGAGCTTCTATCAGACCATCAATGCTGTCCAGGCTGTGGCCAGTTCTGTGTTCAGGTTGGTGCACAGGGTAACAATCGATATGAGTCATGGACTGCATGCAAGCAGCGCCATGCCTTGTCTGTGACTGCTCTGCGACCTGCAATGGTCTCCATACTACTCTTGGTCTGTCTATGCCACTTGTCTCAGTGTTCTTAAGACTCCTATTTGATCAAAGGTTGGACTGGGAGCGCTCCTGAGTAGAGAAAATTGAAGTGGCGCTATATCAGGTTGCTGTACATACATAATAATGAAAATGATGATGATGATGATCAGTGAATCTCTCCGGAGGTTGAATCTTAAAAAAACTTAGACGGATGCGGTTTTTTCTCCGTCTTTAGGGTGAGTTTTATCAATGCAAGCCATCTTCCACCGGTGAGGTGCACACCTTCCACCGTCGCTGTCAGGTTTTCCACGAGAAGGGCTACCTCTGTCTTCACTGCGGTGCTCAGTCCGTTCAACACAGCGTCGTTCTGCAGGCCACAGAACGCTTCTCGTCGTCGCAGAACGCCTCAAAGTATGTCAGGTACAATAGCTGTGTGTTGGGTACAATAGCCGTATGTCAGGTACAACAGCCGTATGTTAGGTACAATAGCCGTATGTTAGGTACAATAGCCGTATGTTAGGTACAATAGCTGTGTGTTGGGTACAATAGCCGTATGTCAGGTACAACAGCCGTATGTTAGGTACAATAGCCGTATGTTAGGTACAATAGCTGTGTGTTGGGTACAATAGCCGTATGTCAGGTACAACAGCCGTATGTTAGGTACAATAGCCGTATGTCAGGTACAATAGCTGTGTGTTGGGTACAATAGCCGTATGTCAGGTACAACAGCCGTATGTTAGGTACAATAGCCGTATGTTAGGTACAATAGCCGTATGTCAGGTACAACAGCCGTATGTTAGGTACAATAGCTGTGTGTTGGGTACAATAGCCGTATGTCAGGTACAACAGCCGTATGTTAGGTACAATAGCCGTATGTTAGGTACAATAGCCGTATGTCAGGTACAACAGCCGTATGTTAGGTACAATAGCCGTATGTTAGGTACAATAGCTGTGTGTTGGGTTACGATACCCTTATGTTGACACAATAGCCGTATGTTAGGTACAATAGCCGTATGTTAGGTAATGGGATGCGGTGGTGTAGTGGTGGTGTTGATGCCTTGGAGCCGGAAGGTTCGAGGTTCGAATCCACCTCGCCGTGTAAGGACCTTGGGCAAGTCCTTCACTCACAATTGCTCAGCGCTTCGGCGTGAAACTCCAATGCAGTGTCTGCTCTGCATTCGGGAGCGCCTCTGAGAAGAGAGAGCTTGAAGGGGCGCTATAACAAGTGCACATACAAAGGTACAATAGCCATATGTTGGGTACAATAGCTGTATGTTAGGTACAATGGCCGTATGTTGGGTACAATAGCCGCATGTTGGGTACAATAGCTGTATGTTTTGTACAATAGAAATAGAGTATTATTCTATATAGTTTCTATTATGGCCTAATGAATTGTCCAGAACAAGCGTCTTTGCAGCTAGAATTTCAGTATCTAATGTCATTTCAGAGGCAGCGGCTAATTAATAGATGTTTTTGAACATCATTCTTGACAAGAATTTCTTATTATCTTTATTAACACGCTTACTATTGTTGTATTTCTTGATGATTGTAGTAGTCTGAACAGATATGAATATTACCAAATATATTATGGAAGGAAGCATGTCAGGTACTCTCACACCAATAACTGTTCATTATGCTGAGGTTGGTGGTCTTTTTGTTGCAGCAGGCTCTCGAGAAACGCCAGGCTTGGGTTTTCAGCCGCAAGACGGCAGAGCGTTTCAAGTGCCACTTCAAAGAACAGTCAGCCAGAAGGTGCGTTCAGTTTTATCCCAAGTTGCAGGAGATGCTGTTTTCTTATTTTGAGTTGATGCTGATCTAAGACGTGTGTTTGTTTTCGTTGTTTGTATAGAAAATTGAGTTTTTGTGACAATATTTACTACTGCTTTCTTTAGATACTGATGACCAAGTTGAAATTAGGTACATGGCAGATGAAGATACTTCAGAGTGCTGTCTTGAAGATGATAATAAGTTTTTTGGATGGCTAAATTCTTTGTATACAAAGCCACCTTGCTCTCTTGTTAAAAATACAATGCTCTAGAGGCCATTGTATTTTAATGAATTTATTATGCACCACTGCCTATTGACTGAACATAAAACGATAGTGATGAGCAACTGTGAGCGAGGGACTTGCTCACGGTCCTCAAACTGTAACCATTTTTGGGAGGCTGGTACCTGTGCTCCATATTATTTCAAGGCAAGCAAGCACCCTACCTAGTTAGCATGTTAAATAAAAAAACTAAAAAAACTTATAATAACAATAATTGCAACAATTTATGTGATGCTGTAACATGGCTCTAGAGACCATTACAAGACATTAAAGACATTAGACAGTGTTGAAAGTTACTTTGAATATGAGAACTGTGAATAATGAACATTTTTTGCAATAGATGATTGGTTAGGGTCAGGCATCTTATAATTTTTTAAACTGATTGTTTTCGATAAATTGTAGAATCAAATTCACTTGGGATCAACCGAAAAGAATTGGAGGCTTCCATTGCGGCTCTTGTGGCTCTCGGGAAGGAAAAGTGAGTTTGTTACGCATCCTCATGTTGCAAGCATGGTAGATTCATTCATTCATCCCGAGCATTTATATAGTGTCTCTTCAAGAGAATCCACTCAGATGTGCTCCCAGCCTAGCCACAGCTAAAATGGGCAAGATTTGAGCAACCTATGAAGAGCATGAGAGTTTAGCATCTATGCATTAATCACGAGGGTAATTGGAGGCCATTCCAGATAGCGAGACCCATAATGACATCAATATTGAAATCAAAACACTGTGTGTCTGAGAGAAGTGTGACCTCAAGGAACCAAAAGTTCTCTCGTTGCCTAAGAGCAAAGTGTTCGATGGGCTGCGAATTCAGAGACAAAGATCAGACCAGTATGATGGAGCGCAACCAAGAAGGCACTGCCAAACAAGCACAGCAATGCTGTATGAGATGCGCTGAGAAACAGGGTGCCAGATGAATAAAGCACTTCTTGGAATCTTGGTCCAGTAGAGACCTTTCATTTCAATATTGATGTCATTTTCAACAGTGTTTCTCATTGTTCTGATTTTATGAACCGGTAATTGTTTTATCAACTGTTGCTACGGCCTGGTGCTTTTCAACATTAGCTTGCGTACTATAATTGAATTAGTTTATTCAATTCAATTTGATTAGTTTATTGATCACAAGAAACAAAACTAACTTGAATTCACAATAATCAAACACAGTGCACAAATTATGTAATCTTTGTAGTAATCTGTTGGCAGACTATATGTAATTTATGGACCGCCCTTTAAATTCGATGTTTCAGACAGAAGAAGATTCGTCCGTGTGCGAAGAGCTTCTATGCAGCGTGCAAGAACGGAGAACTGGATCGAGTTCTTTATATGATAGGTGAGCTAGCATCTTCACAAAATGCTAATGACAGAATTGTAAAATTTTGCTAGTGCAAACTTGGTTTCATTTTCTGTTTTTTTTTTTTTAACCCATGGTATTTATGATCCCTCAGGTGTGCCAAACAATATCCGGAGATATAACTAATGTCGCTCTGGAATGGCTCACTCGGTAGTGTCTGGTTGGGCAAAAAGTGCCTCGGAAAGAAATTATTATATTATAAGAAAATAATTATGCATCATTGTGGTCATTACATAGATTAAGTGGTGCTACACAAGTGAATGTAATATATTCTCATTATAAAAATGTGTTCACATTAATTTTTTCTTCTTTTTAATGCGCTTCAGCATGTAACTGGGTGCTGTGTGTCACCTGGATTTGTCTCATTTAAAAATAACCCGAAAATTATAATGTTTGCCATTGCGTGGTTTGTGTTTGTGCAATTTTACAGTTTGTAATTGAGTACCAGTTTGTGTTCGTGTGATTTTACATTTTGCAATTGAGTGGTTTGTGTTTGTGTGATTTTACAGATGAGGGAATCGATCCAAATCTCCGACCAGACGACTACAGTGAAAGCTGTCTCCACTTAGCTGTCCGTCACGGCCAGAAAGAAGTCGTTAAGCTATTACTCCAGGTATTTTTTCCTCCTTCACCACTCGGCATTCGATGATTTTGTGGCTATTTCAAAAGGTTGGGGATTCAAATCTCCTCCAGGGGAATGTTTTTGGTAGATATTTTTACTCCGTATGCATCCCAGCTAACTCGTGTATTTGTGTGACCTCAGTCGAGAAAAGGGATAACTTGCCGTTTTTTTTCTAGATCAAGTGGAAAATGGATTTTCACCCAACACCATTATTATTGATTTTTTTGTTTATTTGGTGCAACTACACCTTTAACTCACTGTCTTGCAAACTTTATTGATGTGTTATAACTATATTGACTTACTGATGTATTAAGGTAAAAATATGATTTTTACTATGAGTTACTTTCTTTTCCAAGCCGTTCAAAAATGTTTACTATATGACTTACTTTCTTTTCCAAGTAAGATTCTAACCCTGAGCTGTCTGTAAGATTCTAGCCTGAGCCGCATGTAAGATTCTAACCCTTATCTTATCTGACCATTTATAAAGCGCTTCTTGCAGCAAGAGCCTTTCAGAAGCGCAAACCCTGAGCCGTATGTAAGATTCTTATCCTAAACATCAGTGTAGGTGAAATCGTCCAATCAGAGAGCACTTTGTTGTCAATTGAACGATGAATCTGATTGGTTGTTGTCTAAATTACAGGCCGGTGCTTTGCCGAATTCGCTCGATCTTAGCCTTTACACTCCGATCATGGTGGCCGCAGTCAGCGGTCGTCTTGCCTTACTCGAGATTCTAGTCGGAGCGGGCGGTTCACTACATTACAGGGTACCAGTCTAATTAATAGCATTTATAGTATGAATATTCATGAGACAATTTTATGTGGTGCCTTTGCGTAGACTGAGAAACACATATTTTATTTATTTCTCACATTTTCCACAGCGTCCTTCATGCTCCTACTCAGAGGCGCTCCCTACTGGAACGCGGACACTGCATCGGAGTTTCACGCCGAAGCGAACGAGAAATTGTGAGTTAAGGACTTGCTCAGGGTCCCTACACGGCATGAGATAGATTCGAATCTGGAACTCTCCGGTTCCTAGTCACCGAACCCACCACTACACCACTGTGCCCTCAATGAAGAGAGTTTGCTTGAAGGTGTTTTGTATTGGCTACTGTTGGAGGATATATTTGCAGATAGTTGGTGTTCAAGCATAAGCTCTTTCTCAGTGACTGGCACTAGAACCTGGACTTGGCTCCCTGTTTTGCTCAGTCTTGTGCCTAGAGGGTCACACCACTCTGTTCTTTCTTACTTAAAAACTGTCTTATCTAGCCATGGTTAACTGGAAGCACTGCTGAGTAAATTACCTTGAAGGTGCACTATTATAAAAACCAAATAATAATTATGTTAATAGGCCATTGCTCTAAGCATTGTTCTTTTTACTTTTGTCGTGGAGTGCTCGATATTGGTTAGCATGCAGGACTTGTGATAGAAAGGTTGGGTTGAAATTTCCGCACTTTTGTTAGAGAATTCTGCTCCATATCCAGCCCTTGCAAACTTGTCTATGGTGGGCAGACTACCTAAGGGATCTCTGTCACCCATCTCTGATGTTGAAGGGTGTCCGGCTCACTTTGCTGCCAGGTAGGGCCGACGGGGCTGTCCATCTGGAATGTCTTTCCTTCAATGCTGTGTGCATTACACCTGGCCAATAAAATTTTGTTTATAATCTCTCAAGTCCTTTTTCTTTTGCCATGGCTGGGAGCACTCCTGAGAAATATTTCTTTAATGATGCTATATAAGTCCATAGAATGAACAAATTCAATCAGAATTTCTTCTTGCGGATGACTATATTGCACAAAGATGATACAAGCAGTTTGAGATTTCAATTGTCCTGTTTATTTGATATGTCTTGCTTCACAGTTTCTGACTTGCATTGTCAACATTGAGTTGATGTCATGAATGATGAATTCTTTTATTTTTATTTTAGGCTGTTGATGGTATGACGGTTCTCCATTTGGCTGCCAAGTCGGGCCATCTTGACATAATTCACTTCCTGCTTGAAAACTATCAGATGGATGTCAACGTGAAAGTGAGTGGCAGACATTGTCATGATTTATAATTTATCGTTACGCATGATTTCTTTTCTTATTCATCTTTTCGACATGACTGTCTGAATGGAGACTTGACGCTAGTCTGTGCAGTACCAGCCAAGTGCCGTAACAAGTAAGTGCCTAGACATACAACACTATTGTATTGTATCTATAAATTTATAAAGCGCCTCTCACAGTGCACACCAATCAGAGGCGCTCCCAGTATGTTAGACCAAGAGAGAAAAAATAGTCTTGAGACACCGAAAAGAGGCATTTGGCCCACCAGTTAAAATGGAGGAACGCGTTGAAGGAGGAAGCTGGTTCCACAATGCCGGGCCAATAAGAGCAAAGGCACACATTTTAGCCAAGGCAGTCCTAGCTCGCGGGACGAAGAGATCATGCCGATCGAATGAGCGTAGCGGGCGAAGAGAAGTAGCCGAGGTCGGCAGATGGATGAGGTCACAAAGGTAGCCTACTTGGGAGCTCGGCCAGTATAGGACCGACAAATTAATGTCAGAACCTTAAGTTGTATCCGAGCCAATGAATACACTAGTAGCTGATGCTTGATTGTTTTGATGTTTGCGTAGGATGATGGTGGTTGGACTCCTGTCATCTGGGCAACAGAGTACAAGCACATATCTACCGTCAAGTACCTGCTGAAGATGGGAGCCAATCCAAACATTCAGGATAAAGTAAGTATGGCAAACTTGCAGCGATTCCTGGTGGAAATTGTTCATTGTGCATTAGCAACTCTCTTGGGCATTGTTATGTCACTATATATTAATATGGTATGTCATTAGATTGTAATTTTGGGGGTAACTATAGTATCGTTGACCGAATGATGACACTAACCGACCCTCATGACCCCTAGCCTGGTCCTAACCGACCCTCACGACGCCTAACCTGATCCTAACCGACCCTCATGACCCCTAGCCTGATCCTAACCGACCCTTATGATGCCTAACCGACCCTCACGATGCCTAACCTGGCCCTAACCAACCCTCACAACGCCTAACCTGATCCTCACGGCGCCTAACTTGACTCTAACTGACACGTCGATCCTCGATGCTATAGTTATGCCATTTTTTATTTTGTTGTGTCTTTTGTAGGAACTGAATACCGGTCTGCACTGGGCAGCATATGCCGGCTGCTGCAGGATTGCGGAGATGTTTATCAACTCCGGCTGTGACGTGGAATGTGCCAACGAACATGGAGATCGACCTCTGTGAGTTCTGTCCTCTGGTTTAAATTACAAGTGCAATCGAGGTGACATACATTTGTTTGTATGTGCACTTGTTATAGCGCCCCTTTAAGCTCTTCCACTCAGAGGCGCTCCCGAATGCAGAGCGGACACTGCGTCGGAGTTTCACGCCGAAGCGCTGTACATGTAGTAACAGTTTCCAGCAATGAGTCACTGCTTTGTGTGGCTTTTGGTGTTTACTGTGATTTTATGGTTGTACTGACAGCTTTGAATTGAAGATTACATGCTTTGATGTTTGTTATGTTTTTACAATGATTAGTACTAGTATATTGGTTGGTTGATTGATTGATTGGTTGGTTGATTGATTGGTTGGTTGATTGATTGGTTGGTTGGTTGAATGGTTGATTGATTGATTGATTGATTGATTGATTGATTGATTGATTGATTACAGTTGCTGGTATTTTCTTTTTTACAGACACATAACTGCTCGTCAGGATCACTATGAATGCGTTTCGTAAGTTAGGATTAAATTGTTCTTTGATTGTTGCATGTTTTCATTAGACTGAGGATGAAGTTTCAGTGTGATTATGGCACTGATTTTTAAATTTTTAATTGTTGTTTATGTTGGAATTTAACGAGCTTTTGCCTTCATTGGTCGTGCACTCTGGAATCAACTCTCTCCAGTGACATGTTTTTCGTTATTAACTGTTACCCGAAGCACATCTCTGGGTCTTTTGCACTGGTAGCGCCTTGATCGGTGTGCATAGTGAGATGTGCTTTATAAATTTATGCATGCACAATTATACAGTACTTGTGAAAGTACTTTCACTATTAATAAGTAAGTTAATGTTTATAATTTTGTTTGTTTGTATGTGCACTTGTTATAGCGCCCCTTCAAGCTCTCGCTACTCAGAGGCGCTCCCGAATGCGGAGCGGACACTGCTTCGGAGTTTCACGCCGAAGCACTGAGCAATTGTGAGTGAAGAACTTGCCTAAGGTTCTTACGCGGCGAGGTGGATTCGAACCTCGAACCTTCCGGCTCCAAGGCAACGACGCCACCACTACACCACTGTGCCCCACAAATTGGTCTTGACGAATAATTGCTTTACATTCTTCGAGTAAAAATTACATTTGCCGTTACTTCAGTTAAATTTTTTAAAGCATTTGGGCTTCATTAATTTTTGTATGAACATTTCTATTGAAATAATGTTGATATATTATTGACTTCTTTGCTGACGTTTAGTTTTCTGCTGATGCGTGCCGCTGATGCTGGGGCGCTCAACAAGGCCAGCATGACACCGGCAGAAGTATGGAAAACTTACTTGTTCCACATCAATTAATTACTTATTGACTTATTGTGGTGTTATTACAGCCTCTTGTAAGTACTATAATTATTTAAGGAAACCAATTTAACTTGTCATTAAAGGGTTGATGCTCAAAGTTATGTTGTTGCTATTGTAATTTTAATCTACAACTTTTATCCTGCTACTACTTTTACTTATCTAGTTTAGTATTTTTGTTGTTGTTACAACCGGAATGTTAGTTTTAATTTTCGTTTCAGCTTTTATAGATCAATTTTAGTTCCTTAAGGCGGCCGTCAGTCCATTGCTTACTCACTTGCTTAAGTATTTAAATATTATCTATCCAGCTTAAGTCTTGGACTGCCTTTGTTTCTGATGCGTATAATATTTCTCATAGTTGTTTAAAACGTTTTTTCGGTTTTTTTATTCGCTCCCAAAAACGTCGTTTCTTTCGTTTTTTATTTTTTCCATCGTTTTATTCTATTTTTTATATAACGCTATTTATTTATTTTCTGTCTCTTATAATCTTCATTAATTTTATTTTTTCCTGATATTCCTTACGTTTTCAGCCCAATCTAAAGGTTTCAGCTAACTGATGTCATCATTTAATTGTTTGACGTCTTAATTTAAGAGATACATGCAGAAAGTAAACAAGGGTTTTATATCTAAGATGCAGTTTAAGATGTAAACAGTCAAATTATTTTCCGTTCCGTTTTTTCTCTGTTTTTTGTGTGGAATGAAACGACGTTTTTTCCCGTTTTTTATTTGTTTCCATCGATTTTTACATCTATGTTTGTTGTTGTAGTGCTGTCCGGAGAAAAGCACTTCCACGCGATCTGTTCTTCTCATCAATCAACACATCAAGCGATCCGCTGCACTCCGTCCAAACCGACCGGAACGTCTCGTTCATCAGTGAGTTTCTTTCAATCCCTTTGTATAATCTCTTTGAACAATGATAGCGACAGAAAAATCTTATTTTTCATGTAGCTTGTATTTTAGTACTTTGTATATATTGACTGTGGCATGATTTTAAATGACCAAACACATTTGGTGTTTGGTTGGTCATAATTTAGCATTTTGAGTATTAACTTTGGCGTGAATTTAACGGTCTTTTTGTTCTTAAAACAGCGATGTCTCTCTGGGCCGTGAATTCAATCCTGTGACGGTTGTCAACGGCGTTGACAACCTCGGCGTTCCCGAAGATTTTACGTACGTCGCTGATTACGTTGAGACAAACGCAATCAACATTAATCGCGTGATTACGAGTCTCCGGGTTAGTTGATTTATCTACCCAATCATTGAGTTTCGGTCATTTAGTGCTCGGTCATTTAGTGTATTTCGGTCATTTAATATTCGGTCATTTAGTGCTTGATTGCTTGTGTTCAGTCAATTAAGTTAATGCACGCTTATTTAGTTACTAACTCAATTGTTTGCCATGTGATTTAGTTAATTCATTAATGTATTTCAAGAATTTATATAGCGCCTCGTTAGGTAGTCCACTCAGAGGCGCTCCCAGTCCTACCATGATGATGCAAATGGGTTTTCAGGGGCCTGTAAAACACTGATGAGTCAACCATAGGTAACAAGCGTATCTCCAGTGGGAGACCATTCCAGATAGATGGACCTGTGCAGGAACCTTGATGAAATCATTCATTACTCATTATCACTGATGTGGGTGGTTGGGGTTGGGTGGGGAAGGTTTTGGGTGGAGGGATTTAGGTATAGATGGATGGATGGATGTAAATAATAATGTAATAATGCACAGTGATGGTCCATATAGGCCATGCAGCAGTTTTGTGCAATTTTATTCAATTTTGTTGCACCATTTATTTGTCACATGGAGTAATAAAGACTTTATTTACGCACTTGCTATTATACAACAATGGATTAATAAAGACTTTACTTACTTACAATGCCATACAGCAATAGATTATGGTCTTGTAGATGTGTAACTGTAAAGAAGGAGGGAGCGGCAGAGAGGAATGTTCGACGATCAATTGTAACTGTATGCGTAGCAGCATCAAGTGTTGGTATGATAAGGTAACGGCTTTCTTGCTCGATTGCTGGCTCAGCTTATTTCTCAAATATCGTTAATAATAGCAAAAGTGATTATATTCTCTGCTTAATTTTGTGGTTAAAACGCGTAACAGAAACGATATCATGTTTATCAGGAAGAACTGTTTATAATTAATTAGAGTGAGAATGGTTTAGAGTTAGAGTGAGAACTGTTCAGAGTTAGAGTGAGGACTGTTTAGAGTTAGAGTGAGGACTGTTTAGAGTTAGAGTGAGGACTGTTTAGAGTTAGAGTGAGGACTGTTTAGAGTTAGAGTGAGGACTGTTTAGAGTTAGAGTGAGGACTGTTTAGAGTTAGAGTGAGGACTGTTTAGAGTTAGAGTGAGGACTGTTTAGAGTTAGAGTGAGGACTGTTTAGAGTTAGAGTGAGGACTGTTTAGAGTTAGAGTGAGGACTGTTTAGAGTTAGAGTGAGGACTGTTTAGAGTTAGAGTGAGGACTGTTTAGAGTTAGAGTGAGAACTGTTCAGAGTTAGAGTGAAGACTGTTTAGAGTTAGAGTGAGGACTGTTTAGAGTTAGAGTGAGGACTGTTTAGAGTTAGAGTGAGGACTGTTTAGAGTTAGAGTGAGGACTGTTTAGAGTTAGAGTGAGGACTGTTTAGAGTTAGAGTGAGGACTGTTTAGAGTTAGAGTGAGGACTGTTTAGAGTTAGAGTGAGGACTGTTTAGAGTTAGAGTGAGGACTGTTTAGAGTTAGAGTGAGGACTGTTTAGAGTTAGAGTGAGGACTGTTTAGAGTTAGAGTGAGGACTGTTTAGAGTTAGAGTGAGAACTGTTTAGAGTTAGAGTGGGAACTGTTTAAAGTTAGAGCGGGAGCTGTTTTGAAGTGGAGTGAGAATTGCTTAGATTAGTGTGAGAACTGTTTAGAGTTAATGTGAGAACTGATTAGAGTTAGAGTGCTTGCGTTGTTACATGGAAGAGTGCGGGTTTAACAGAAGAAGAGGAGTCAATTAAGGGAGCCATGGCTATGCAACTGTAACTGATTGCTGTGTGTCAACCGGACTGTTCAACAAATAAAAATTATTATTATTATATTACTAAGTAAGTAATTAATGTAATTTTTGCTGAAAATAATGATGGCCAGATCATGAATGTTTATCGTTATGCAGGAAGGTCATTTGGTCGACGAATTTAATTATCACGATCCGCCTTTGATCTACGAATGCAACCGAGCGTGTAAGTGTCACGCCAACTGCCAGAACAGAGTCATCCAACTGGGGATCGTGTGAGTTGAGGTTTTGCTTCGCTTTTATGAACGATAAAGTCATGCTAGCTAGTGTGGGTGGGTCTCTCAATATGGAATGACCTTCCCCATGCAGTTTGTGATAGGATTCTGGTGATGAATTGACCTGCATATCTTCGCGGCTTGAAGAGCTTTCTCTTTTCATGGGCTTGTCATGATGCTTAGAATATAGAAAGACCAGATGTGCTTATTTTTTTAGAATATGTTTTTTGGCTTTCAAGAGCATGGATCTCCGACTGACTCTTCCTCTGGCGGCTTACTATCCGCGCCTCAGATTCACATCTCGGTGTGACCTTGCGCGCGTTAGAAGTCTATTTTAATAATAATTACATGAACGAACGTTTTCTTAGTTAAGATTTGATGTGCATTTATGGAACGCTAATATATCTAATGAATATCTAATCAATCCACCTGAAGCCGCTTAGTGGTGACATTGGGCAAGTCCTCACTCACAATTGCTCATGACGTGAAACTCGGGTTCATTGTCCGCGCTGTAGTCGGGAGCGCTTCTGAGTAGGATCTTGAAGGGACGCTATTACAAGTGCACATTCATCTGTAGATGTCACAAGATTCTTACGCTCATCGTTAGTTAACCCTTTAATGCCGTAGGGTATAGGATTTCCCATACCTTTTACTACCATCTCGGCATTAAAGGGTTAACCTGTCAACCATCTAGCACCAGAAAATGTGTGTACGTGGTCCTAACCAGCAACACTCTGTACTGTCTGCAGTCCCATCTGGATTCCTTTTTGTGACCAAGAGATTACTTGTTTAGTTTGACGCATTATTACTTTGTATATTTTTTGGCTCTTTAAATTGATGGTCGAAGAATTTAATTATCACGATCCATTTATGGTTTTGGATCTGTTTCTGTAGGTGTCGTCTGCAGGTCTTCCGAACACATCACCGCGGCTGGGGCTGTAGGACGCTGCTCAACATATCGAAAGGGTCATTCGTATGCGAGTGAGTATCACCCCGACTCCCCGAATTCATCTCCCATCCATGGACAATTGGACGTCTCATTTTTTTCCTAGAGTACAAACGATGAGGAATATTTTGGCATTCTAACATGATTACGAGAAGAGAGCGCCTCTGAGTAGAGCTTGAAGGGGCGCTATAACAAGTGCACATACAAACAAACACTTATATATACACGGTGTCCCAAGTGAAGTGAGCCCCTTTTTGTTTTGGCGATATACTTGTCAATTCTAAATGAAACTCTATAGAATTTCAGAGAATGTAAGAGGGATCAATTATCAATGTTTCCTGAAAATTTCATCCAATACTACAAACAGTGTCCGAAGTTATGAACGTTCAAATTTGGGCAGTGAAAAATGTAAGTTTCCAACATGTAAAAGATAGGAAATTAGTGTTAGCGCTGTTATTCAAAGCTGATGTTCAAAATGCGGTCCATTAGCTCGAAAGCCTCGAATGCATGCTCTAACTTGCTTTCGCCATTCACTGATTGCATTGTCAACAATCCCTTTGATCAAAACGATTCTGCCACATTTCGCAGTTTGAAGTGGTCTCTGGTCAACGTGACGCGCATGCGAGTTTCATAAGGCTGCGATGGGCCAGTTTCTGTTAGAAAATTCCATTAAAAACCTTTTGCACCGTAATGTTTTTCTCCTATTAAATTTTTTATTAAACTCAAATCTTCTTTGCGGAAACCATTTTTATTATCGTCCCCCATCATGGAAATGACGGAAATATGACGGAATTTTTTTATTAATTTAGAAAGTAAGACGTGCAGTTGCAAGCAGTAATATCCTATCTTTTACATGTTGGAAACTTACATTTTCCTTTGTCCAAATTTGAATGTGCATAACTTCGGACTCTGTTTGTAGAATTGAATAAAATTTTCAGGAAACATTGATAATTTATCCCTCTTACACTCTCTGAAATTTTATTGAGTTTCATTTAGAATTGACAAGTATATCGTCAAAACAAAAAGGGGCTCACTTCACTTGGGACACCGTGTATATTACATATAAGTCTATGATTTATTATAGTATATATATATATATTTATGTATTCTTTGCTCAATAAACTGATGATGCGTGTTGCCCTGAGAGTGGAGATGACACTGGACACGCCAACTCAACACACTTCTATACATGCACACATACACTCCAATTCATGAGAGTCCTGTATTCAGTTGGAAGTGCTCGGCTTTATTGAATGTATGTATTGCAGTGTTAATTTCGTGAACGAAATAAAAACGAGAACGATAAAGAACAGGCAATCGTTCACAAAATGTGGATAGCAATTGGTATATTAAAGAATATTCTGATCTTATCGAAATTTTATGGTTTTACAAGTGCAATGAATGAATGAATGGTTGAATCTTCCGTGGTTTCTTTTAAGATATATGAAAGTTGTTTGATTGACTGTGTGGTCTGTTGTTTGTCTGCAGATATTTTGGAGAACTCATATCGGACGCTGAAGCAGACAGACGACGTGACGATTCATATCTCTTTGATCTGGACAATCAGGCAAGTGCAATTATTACTAGCTGTCGTGTCCTCAGGTTTTTATACCTTTCTGTTTCATGTGGATAAGTAAGGTGTAGTGGTCCAACAAACCTGAATGGACTTCCCTTGATTATGTGACACCTCCCAAACTGTTCTCAATTTCACAAACTGTTGAAGACTGTTTTTTTCGCTTGATCTCGGCCGGGAGCGCCTCTGAGTAGGTACCTTGAAGGGGCGCTATATAAATTTTGATTGATTGATGTCAATCTTCTTGAGCAGTAAAATTATGTGCTGATCTTGTTCCCTACAGTGCGTGTACGTACTTTAACCAGGCAGTGACAGGTTTTTTCTCTACTGCTTGCCCCTCTGACACATTTTTATATTGCTATCTTAAAACTGTCCTTGAGGGTTGGGAGCACTCCTGAGTGGTAACCGTGAAGGCGTGCTATATAAAGCCTCATAATGAATGAATGAATGAAATAATCTTAGGCTTTATAACAACTTAGTTGATGCTGTTCTGCTTATAATCGAAGGGCTAAGTCCACTACAATTTGGATCTCGTATAAAATTAATTGCAGTTCAAGTTGCATTCAAGTTACGAGAACAAATTAACTTTGCACTTCTGAGACTGTAAAATAATTTCTTCTGTGTTGAATTTTTAGGACACGGAGACGTTTTGCGTGGACGCTGCGAAGTTTGGCAACGTGAGTCGGTTCATAAATCACCTCTGCGAGCCGAACCTCACCCCTGTGAAAGTCTTCGTCGACCATCAGGATCTGCGCTTTCCTCGCATGTGCTTCTTTGCGAATCGCGACATCAAAGCGAACGACGAACTAGGGTACGTTGGGGGTATCCTTGGTATTTTTATCTTACGTTGGGGTGTCGTTGGTACTTTTGTCTTACGTTGGGGTATCGTTGGTACTTTTGTCTTATGTTGGCGTATCGTTGGTACTTTTGTCTTACGTTCCGGTATCGTTGGTACTTTTGTCTTACGTTGGCGTATCGTTGGTACTTTTGTCTTATGTTGGGATATCGTTGGTACTTTTGTCTTACGTTGGGGGTATCGTTGGTATTTTTTGGCTTACTCTTCTCTTCTTAACAGTACTCGATATGAGGGTTGGCCGCGTCGTGCACAATGTTTCTCGTGCTGCTGATCACGATGGTTGATATTTGTGAGATG
This sequence comes from Lumbricus rubellus, assembly GCA_945859605.1. Classification (NCBI taxonomy): domain Eukaryota; kingdom Metazoa; phylum Annelida; class Clitellata; order Crassiclitellata; family Lumbricidae; genus Lumbricus; species Lumbricus rubellus. The sequence continues at coordinate 8,723,803 of OX243827.1, forward strand.
AGATTTATGTTTCTGACTTTTTTCTATGTCAGTAGTTGAGAATTACCTAATGGAGTTATTCGATTTCATTAACCCTTTACCCGTTCATTTTCCCCGTTAAACCTGTGTTTTCAGCGGATATTCTCGGGGCAAACGGGTAAAGGGTTAACATTGATTTTTTTTTCTTGAATTTATCATTTCTAGTGTATGAAATTCTGTGTGAATTATATTCCTGGATATGACATCTTCTGACTAGTTGCTGCCTTATTTCTGTTGCTAATTTTGCAGTTGTAATTTGTTGTTTCATTTTATGTTTCGTCTTCTCAAGACCTTTCTTTTTGACCAGGCCTGGGTTGGGAGTGCCTCTGAGTACAGATCTTGAAGGGGCGCTATATAAATTTATGTGATTGATTTATAACTTATTATGATATTTAATCTCTTCTGTCGTTTATTTATGCCTAGATTTGACTATGGAGATAAGTTCTGGGTCATCAAGTACAAAGACTTTACCTGTGACTGTGGCTCCCCCAAGTGTCGCTACTCTGTAAATACGATCGGGCAGACGCTCGAGGACTTCAAACGTCGCCAGGACGAGGAAGCGGCCCACGCCCCACGAACGTGATCCGCCCAGCAGCTGTGCCGCCATTGATTGCGCTACTTTACCTCTAAGATGAATATCGTTACTACAAAAAATTGTTACTTGTTTTTCTGGTTACGTTCGTAGGCGTTACACGGCCGATCGTTTACATGTTTTTCTTGTCTCCATTCTGTAGTTAATCTATTGTTGACTTTTCTGTTTGAAAATAAGGAATTTTTTGTATGAATAGTTTGTTTAACGGTGCAGTTTTGTAGCAGAACATCTGTCTGGAATTGGAATGTGTCTGTGTGGAACCTTGTACCGTGAGACTCGTATCATTTCTTTGGACAACCCTTCTGATGTGACGCAGCACTCTTGAATTGCGTGGCGTCCTGCTATAAGTTGTGTAGTAATAATTTCAAAATTGAACGTGAGTTTTAATGATTTATGGCATGTGAGATGTGAGGAAGTTGGCCTTCTAGGACTGATTTGGTTTTTATCTTGAATCGGTTTTAAGTACGGTGGTTGAAGGGTAGCTGAAGGGTTTTTTCACTGAATGGTACTGGGACTTCTGGGTTGGGGTTAATCAGTATAAATCTGTTGATTATTGTAATTGACTCGATGGGTTATTCCACTCAAAGGAACTCGGGTAGATTTGGTAGGATTGGGTTAATCAGTAGCAATTGGTTTATTAACTGAATGGGTTATTCCACTGAAAGGAACTGGGGTAGATTTAATATGATTGGGTTAAATCAGTATGTGTTGTTTGATTAACTGGATGGGTTGTTCCAATCGAAGGAATTAGGTGTAGATTTGGTCTTTTGTTATTCCAAGTAAAGGAACTGGGGTAGATTTGATCTTGCGTTATTCCACTCTAAGGAACTTTCGTAGGATTGAGTTAATCTGTTGTTTGATTTGACTGAATGGGTTATTCCACAGAATGGGTTATTCCACTCAAAAGAACTAGGGTCGATTTGGTCTTGGGTTGTTCCACCTAAAGTAACTAGGTAGGTTTGGTCTTTAATAAGTTTCTGTTTGCTGGTTACATAACAGAACGTGAATGTGTGTTCTACTCAGTGACCGCTTTATTTGCAGGCGTCTTCAATTGTCTTTGAACATTTCTCTCGTGGTTTACGGTGGCAATGAAAAGATTAGCAATACATCGACTGGTAGTAAAAAATATCAGTTGCTGAGCCTGAACAGATGTGAGAGTGTTCTTTGATGTTCTTGCGCTGGATGTGATGTCATGTCAGGCTGTGTTTTGTGAGTCTACTGTAAGCTGTCCTTAGGTCAACATGGTATGTGAATTCTACAAGCTACTCTTGGTCTGCTCTGGTCCTCCAGTGTTTTTTGTGTGCTTACATTTTTCCTTGCACCTTCACAAAATGCTGTCTCAAAAGTTCTGAATTGTACGCAACCAGAAGTTGCTTCAGGGTTAATTTATGCAGATGTTTTAGTAATTAGCAACCACATGTTTTGAAATGACTGACTGATCATGGTAGGGTTTTGTGTTATTTGCCGAGGTCTTACTTTAATTGATATTTATGTACACTTCTTGACAGCCTCTTGGCATTGATGGACCATATGCTACTTTGAAGTGGATGTGTTTGTATGCTTATTGTTTGCAGTCGTCGGTTGCCATATGGTACGTGTGTGTTTGCTTTAAACAACAGCCATTGACATCTTATTTCTGTTACGTACTGTAGACCTTGGACAGTTTATAGTCTAGTAATTTTATTTATTGGTTCATCCTTTATCTGGCTATTATTTTTATGCTGTTTGATTATGTATATGTGTCGTGTGCATGTCTTGCAGTATTCTACTCATTGATATTAATTCTGTGTGTATCTTTGTGTTGACCAAATTTCCCTATTTAATTCAATATTAGAACTGTGTGTGGCTGTGTGCTGACCTAATTTTCATGTCTAATTCAGGAAGTTCTCTGACTGGTTGATTGACTTGTGGATTCAGACACTTTCATTCGGTTATGTATCAGCGTGTCTGGTTTGCATGTCTGACTCTTTGTATCCAAGTGTGGCTTAAACATAGATTTGTTTTTAGTTACATCTGCTTATGCATTTCGGCGTGAAACTCCGCTGTAGTCTGGAGCGCCTCTGAGTAGCGAGCTTGAAGGGGCAAATGCGAGAAATAAATAAAATCTCTTCCCCCCTTTTCATCTTTCCTTTTACTCTTAACTACACCCATAGTTTGTGTTTTATCTGATTCCTGCTGTTTCTTCAGCACCATTTTTAATGCCAGAGAATATAGGATTTCCCATACCATTTACTACCATTTCGGCATTAAAGGGTTAAAGAATCCTTTCAAAGGAAGACTTTTTTACCCTGATCACTTGCCTGATGGTTGCAAACACCGTGCACACAGATATTTATTGAAACTTACTCAATGTGCCATTGCTTGACCAATGCCAATTGCGTTAGAGATACAGGCGTTGTGGACGTTAGTAATTTTAATTATCATCACGGCTTGTGATCGACATTAGGGAGCATGCTGGAAATTTATTTTTAGTCTGTTTGAAGGCATTGTTAATTGCGTTTGGTGCCATTGTTTGATTCTTTTGGTGCCACCATCGTGATTGCATTTATTGGCAATGATGATTTATTTACATCAGTGATTACTTACATTTGGTGACATTGGTGATCAAGCTTATTTACATCAGTGATTACATTTGGTGACATTGGTGATCGAGATTATTGACATCAGTGATTACATTTGATGACATTGGTGATCGAGCTTATTGACATCAGTGATTACATTTGGGGACATTGGTGATCAAGCTTATTTACATCAGTGATTACATTTGGTGACATTGGTGATCAAGCTTATTGACATCAGTGATTACATTTGGTGACATCGGTGATATCTTTTGGTCATTGTTTGGTGCCATTGTTGGTGTCATTGTTGATTATTTTTGGTACCATTTGTGATTATATCTTTAGTTTCATTTGTGGTTGCGTGCGGTGCCGCGTTACAGTTATTAGATATAGTGCGTCAAGGAAAATAGTCAGCATGTGTTTCTTTCTTTGTCAACATCAGCAGAATGTCATTGACAGCTAACTCAGACGTTTAGAAGTAAGTAAGTTATTAAGTATAATCTTTAATGAGCAGTTGATTCATCGCAGTTTGTTATATACACTGACGTAAACTTAAACTGCTCATGGTGTACGTATATTGGTTTTGAGATAGGAAAATTTGCTGCATCCTGAAAATGTACATTCTGTTACTTGTTTACCTTAATTAATATCTTAACTTTTCGTCGTTAAGCTGGATTAATAGTAAAGTAATTAGAGTAATAAGTCATAGTTAGTTAAGTTTTTAGAATGCTGTACGAGTGTACGTGTTGCTGTTACTAATATTGATCTATCAGAAATTGGCTGTATTTATTTTTAGAAATGCCAAAATATATGACATGTTGATAAGCAATTCCTGTTCAGGCAATTTGGTAATATTTATTTTTATTTATCTTCTTAAGTAATTTCTCAGTTTAATAAAGATGTTACCGGCCTCTGTTTTTAAATTTCTCTTCAGACTGACAAGTATTTGCAATTGTGAGGCCCTGAGACATACATAGGAATCTTGAAGAGGTGCTATATAAATTTCATTTGATTTATTGATATGATTTCGATGTGAACTATAAAGTGACCTTTGGTTTACACTCTAGTATGTCCCTCTAAAGCTGTTATTAATCTGGTAATTACTAAGGCTGTACCGAATTGGTTAATATCACTATTCAGCCGTATATAAATAACTGGACCAACTATTCAGCCGAATACAAATATGAATAGTGTACAAAATAGGTCTACCAACAACATTTAATATTTCAAATGTATTCAAAAGTTTCAGTTCAGTAGATTTAATACATAAACTAAAAGTAAACAGTTAACTAGACGTACATGTAATTTTTGCATCCTTCTGCGTGCACTCTCTATATCTGCCGCATATGCAGAAACAGATGTCACGTAACCACTATTATTCGGTCCAACCGCTACTATTCGACTGGATAAAGAATAGCTATTCGGCCCTGAAGTGAATGTTTGGTACAACCCAAGTTAAGACACCACACATGCCTTGTAATGCTAAACGCTTGACTTTAAATTGGCAGTATCTTCTTTAGATATGCAGTAGCCTCTTTAAATATGCAGTATCTTCTTTAAATATGTGGCCTGTTTACACGCTGTGTCATAAGGTATGTCCTCTGTTGACTTGGCACTTACAAGTACACTTCAGTTGTAAGGTTGGCAATCTAAAATGATTGTCACAATGTGTTGTTCTGTATGAAGCAGATACTCTTCCTATGCATGTCCTGTATGAAACAACCCTTGTATTGCGTACCCTGCACGTTGTGTCCTGTTAACACTGTCCATCTTGTGCAACGTTTCAACTGTTTCTTGTTAATTGCTGGCTTATAATATTAGGTCAATTCTGTCTTGCAATGTTTTCTCGTGTCTCCAGCTGTGTGCGTGTGTGGGTGTGCGTGTGTATAGGTGTGGGTGGATACATGCACAGGTGCGTGCATGTGTGTACACGCAGCGTGTGTGTGCATTATTGTGCATTCATTCTTATGCGTGTATGTTCATTGTGTGCGTTTGTGTGTGTGTGCGTTTGTTTATGTGTGCGTTTGTATGTGTGTATTCGTGAGTGCGCGTGTAGTAGCTGTATTCTGTTTGCCACTGATTGAATAGCAAGCAGAGATGATGTCTGTTTTCCATTGTCCACACGTGTTAGCATTTTCTGTGTTAGGCCGATTTAGGCAAGTGGACCATAGACCATTTAAGGGCAGAATTATCTGAATATGTGTGACAATATTATCTGTATTGTTATTAATGCTTCTTGATTGTTAATATGCCAAGTAGCATTATGAGCGTTTGAGTTTGAGTTGAGCTTCTAGTTCCAGTAGTCTCTTCACTCATTTCCTTCTGTGTGCTCATGAGAATGCAGGGCAGGGCGTGAGCAGTGGCGTAGCCAGGAATTTATGATGGGACAGGTTTAATGGCCGGATGCTTGGTTTTTCTTATATAAGTGGACAAATAACTTTTAAAAACGTTTTTTTCCTAAGCCAATGGGAGTTTTTAACACCCCTCCCCTTATCTATGCCACTGGGCATGAGGGCTGTAGCTGAATTTGTATCTATGTTGTAGTTTTCTTTGGTTACACTTTTATCTCTTGTGCCATAAACTCCGATCTACCTGTGTCTCTTTTGGTTTTCTGTTTCTAAATTTCTTGTCTTTGAAACCAGTTCTGTCCTATTTGGATGTGTGATCCGCCTCTCACAGTACGATCTAATGAGAGGCGCTCCCAACGCAAAAAAACCCATAGAAGAGAATGGGCAGAAACAGTAGTGCACCTAGAAAAATATCTACTCAAGAGTTAGAAAAGGAAGGTCATTCCGCGGCAAAGGACCAACAGACGCTGTCCGATATTAGTTGCTGATTTTATTTAACGTTTCCGGTGGTTTTGCCGATTTCTGCCAGTTTTGTCTGCTGTGATGTGTGTTGTTTGAGCAGCTAGGACAAATTGGTGATTCTGGCTTGAAGTTGATTTGTGGTGAATGTGTGCATGCATGTGTGTGTAGGTGTGTGTGTGTTTGTGTAGGTGTGTGTGCATGCGTGTGTGCATGCGTGTGTGTAGGTATGTTTGCATGTCCTGTCTCTGCGATGTTGAAACTGTCCATCATTGGTCAGGATGAACTGAATATTCATTTGATTTGATTAATTATTCATTACTTGGTCTGTAACTTACTTACTTACTTACTTACTCTCTTGTGAGATCGGTCGATGATTTCTTCGCTGTAATTTATAATCGGACTGTAGGAGAAATGGAGACGTCGTCTCATCGTAGGTCGATGTACATTTAGGTAAAGAACTAAAGATTGTGCGTTGTTTTTGTTTAAAGAAAACTGGCTTTGTTTTCCTTTGTCGTTCGTTTATTCTAATGATTTGTATAGTTTTATGTATGTGCACTTGTTACAGCACCACCCCTTCAAGGTTTTACTCAGAGGCGCTCCCGACTGCTGCGTGGACATTGGTCGAAGTTTCACGCCGAAGCGCTGAGCAATTGCGATTGAAGGACTTGTCCAATTTTCATCGCATCCCTCCCTCCCTCCCTTGGGAACTTCAAAATGGTTTTCTTGTAGGACTGCTGACTGTTTCTGCCCATTCTCGTAATGATTTTTCTTTTTGAGCGGTTGTTTGCACTGGGAGCGCCTCTAATTGGTTTGTACTCAATGCGTTCTGCTGAACGTCTTGATCCATTTGTTCCCAGGACTAGGACTGCTCTTGCCCAACATTATTAGGGGATTTGCTGTGGTTGGTCCCTCCATTTGAAATGATTCTGTCTCACACTCTTTATATGCATTTCTTTCCCCGGATTTTTCGTGCCAAGAGCTGCTCTGAATAGTCATTTTTATAGAGGAGCTATATAATTTTATAGATGCAATACTGTGAGAGGTGCTTAAGCTACACCTATAAAGGAGATGTGTTTGGGTGTGTGCCTATGCGCGTGCCCGTGTGTGTGTGTCCAGAATGCCCGCCCACATACCATTTCCCATCTCTGGTTTGTATGCATGTACGGGTAGGCCTATGGATTTTCCTAGCTACTTTGTAAAATATCTCAAATATGTCCCCTTTGAATACGACTTGCGTTAGGCTGTTGATTCGTGACTTCGACGCCAGGTGTCGGATATCCTCGGATCATTCTTGTGCGTCGTCATCCGTTCTAAATAATATGGCTCTATCTATGTGGATTACGGATCATGACCGAGGATGGTTTTGGGGCCGAACCGCCTTCAACGCAAACAATGGAGATGTCAATGCTATACTTCATGTGTATCATGGGTCTTCTGCTGTCATCTCTTCATTCCAACTGAATGGACCGGAACTGAGAGGCTGACAAAACAGACAGGAGAAGGATGTCCGCCTACTCACCGTGTTCCTCCTCTTCCGCCATGTGACACACGCAAACAGATTAATACACCCACGTATAGGCCTACACACCCACACACTGACAAGCATGCTGACAAGCGTAGCCTACACACAAGCACACACATAATTATATTTACAACACTATGAATTATTTTGCAATCGGTTTTGGGTCCCAAATTTCGCCCACGCTTATTCCACCATGTACTTGACCCGTTTTCTTCATTTCCCTCGACATTTTTTCTGCACTTCCTTAACGTGACACACAAGCACAGCTGCACACACACACACACACACACACAAGCACACACACAAGCACAGCTGCACACACACACACACACACGGCTATGACGATCATCTGTAGCTGAATGTTAATTATTTCGCCCCCGCTTCCTCTCCAGCTGGTTCTGTCCACCTTGACCAACACGCCCTAATTCCTTCCCTCCTACGTTTTCCGTCCACTTCCTAGCATCCTGTCCATCCGTCAGCTGCTTCCGAATTATTATTGACACACAGGGTATCGTTCAACCTACCTAGTACCTCCCCTTCCATTGTCCCTACCATCCTCGTCACAGGGTCTGACGGGAGCCTCAGCCACCGGCATAGGGCAGACTGCAGATATAAGGAAGTGCCCCAGGACACCGACATTCAAGTGGCATCCACCCGTACCCCTCACTCCACTTCAATAATAATTATATTATTTACCTAATTTTTAAATAGGTCTATAGTAGTAGCAGTAGCAAAAGTAGCAATAGTATCAGCAACAGCAGCGTTATGACAATCTACATGGCGCCGTAACACAGACACGGGAACTGAGACTGAGAGTAAGCCTATTATCTTCCCGTTCTTCTTTACTTTATCCGACTTTATTCCTCCTCCTCCTCCACACTTCCTCTCATCCGTCAATCCATCACCTCATTCATGCATCCCTTTCCACACTGGTGGATGCATTTGCTCAGATTACCATAGTTCCGCATACAACCCGAAAGTTCTTAGTGAAGCAGACATAATTTATGTCAGGACGTCTACGGTAGCGATTCAAATACGGTCTGCATCAATCCTTTGTCTTCCCATCTATACGATTATTAATTATTAATTATTATTAATGCAGGGTCGCTAAGACGGGAGATAATTAATTAATTATTAGTCTTTGCATCGTAGATCTATAACGAGTAGCCTATCCGCTCGCAGGTCACGAAAGGACTTGCATGGTGGCCATTACCAGCTGCTTCTCGCAAACGCACACATTATCTCTATGCGCAATATAACATATTTATAGACCTATGCAGTCAGGTAGGCATATAATATACCGGTATATAATTATAAAAAAATATATATTTATACATTGTGCGCGACTGTTGACACGTAGTTTTGAGAGTAGCTTATAAGTTGCAGGTGCGTGTCACCTCTAGAAGATTGTTGGCAAGTTTTTGCAGATTTATCATCGTTATGTCAATAACATGTCAATTGGGATTGAGGGGGGAGGGGATGGGGAGAGGAAGGGAGGGAAGGGGAGGGGTTGGCTGAACGCGCACGCGTCTTTCGCGGACGGAAGAGCGCGAAATGCGAGTATGATGGACTGACACGCTAGTGCACATTGTGCATGTAGGCTATGTATGTGCACTTGTCATAGCGCCCCGTACATCTGTACATGTAGGCTATGTATGTGCACTTACCATAGCGCCACGTACATCTGTACATGTAGGTTATGTATGTGCACTTGTCGTAGCGCCCCGTAATTTGTACATTGTAAGCTATGTATGTGCATTGTGCACTTGTCATAGCGCCCCGTACATCTGTACATGTAGGCTATGTATGTGCACTTGTCATAGCGCCACGTACATCTGTACATGTAGGCTATGTATGAGCACTTGTCATAGCGCCACGTACATTTGTACATGTAGGCTATGCATGTGCATTGTGCACTTGTCATCTGGAATTGCCAGTGAGAGCAAAAGATTTGCATTGAGGTGTAGGCTAGTAACTGTCCACAGCATGGTTGAAGCTGTTTTTCATTACAGTGAATTTTATTTGGCTCCTACCTGTCCATATTCCATAGGCGTTTAGTGTGTGTGTGTGTGTGTGTGTTTGTTTGTGTATATATATATATATATATATATATATATATATATATATATATATATATATATATATATATATATATATGCCTATTCTTGCACATAATTATATACATCTGAAATCTACCATAGGTAGGTTAAACCGTAAGCATCCTCTATTCAGTCTATTGCCTGGCAATGCCTGCTTCACTGCAAATAGTCCCCCACCCGAAAGTTACCAGTTGGAGCCTGTTGTCGTAAAAGCGCGAAGGTTACATGGTCCCTATTAGCCCCAGTCTCCCCTTTTCTCTTATCCTTTCCTTTGATCTATTCTCATTCTAAAGACGTGCTGCCAATTGAATAGAGCAGCCTAATAAAGACCTGAAGAGCTATTAATAGCTGTCCGAGATGACGTAATACGCCCAGCTGCATCCTGCCGATGTATAGTCTTTCTGTGACGCCTGATTGCGCAAAGTTTGTTCGTGTACGAATCGGGGAGGAAGTTTGATTGTGTAATGATCCGGAAATTAGCGCTTACAGTGTCAGGACATGGCCTGTGCATATGCGTGACCTTTAACCTTTTGCATCTGATATAGGCCTACACAAAGGTCAGCTCTAAGCTTAGGCTACCAACGAATCTTGCAAAGGCGCTATATTAGCATTATGGGCATTAGCAGTGTGTTCTACACGTGTAGGCCTATGTGATGATGTGACCATGACATTGTGTAGAACACACTGCAGGAAATCCATTTGAAAAGGGTCTGTATATTAGTGTTGGATACTTCATGTGTCTTACGTTATTATGACGTCGCACTTAGTGTGGGTACGCTACACTTGTTAGGCCTATGCTATAGCCTAGCCTAGTCTGTACGCGTGGTTAAGAACGTAGACAATGCGGATGTTGACCTCTATAACAAAGACCTTGTCTATAATGCCTATTGTTCATCTATGCTGGGTCGAAGCAATTGATCGCTATAGCCTATAATGATGTTGGCCTAATTATGAGATTACGTGACGGAATGCAAGACAGCTTGTCTGCGAAATTACGTCACTGTGAGATTAGCCTAGGCCTACAGGACTGAATTATTTCGAGACTACGTGACAGATAGGCCTAGGGTCTACTACGAATCTACGTGACTGCTATTATTATCAGGCAGATCTTATAGGGTCTAGGCTATAGCCTAGGGTCTATAATATTAGCGTTAATTTGCGCTGTCTAAATATAGGCCTACGGAAATAATATAGCCTAAGCCTATAAACTTCATGGAAACGAACTTTATGACCTCCGTAACCTCTTCCTACAACAGCGAGATCCATTATATAGCCTAACTTTCGGGCAAAGAGCTCACAACTTACCCTCCCCGATAAAGACTCGATAAACTTTAGGCTATCCCAAGAATGCTAGGTTATTTAAAAACATGACTTTTGTAGGCCTAATAACAAATTCAACCATAGGTAGCCTACTAAGAAGTAGGCTCAAGTAGCCATACTGTCAATTGTGTTTATGTACGCACTCAGCGTTTTCCATTGTTTTCTATCAGGTGAATAACTTTTATACATAGCCTACATGCGATCAACGACCTTGCATGCGATCGAGGAGATAAGAGTCAGTGCCGTGCATTTAATGAGCTATATAAATTTTAAGTCTCTTTAATCACGTGACTTTGGTCGAAATGGCGTGAAATTAAATTATAAACAAACGCAGATGTTAATTAATTCTAATGAAATCGTTTGTCTTCTCATTCTGAAAAGTCGTCCACTTCATTTTACTATCTCCTCTACAAATGTCAAATAAGTTTTGACTGTTTTGCTGTTGACCTCTACGAATGACGGGCCGTCGTGCAAACACCGTATATTTTGGTAAGCCTTTAGTATATTTGAATTAGCCGCGTAGCGGAGGACCTCACTTTATGTCGGCAAGTCTATTTGAAGTATCTTTAATTTGAAGTAAGCTGGACGTGTAGAGTTTTAAATACGACCTATCTGGAAAACAGGGCCCAGCGTAAATTTAGTTTGCCGTTGATGTGATTGAAGTTGAGATTGCCGAAGTGCAAGGTTACCGACTTACCGTACCGGTAGGCTACTCATGAGCCAGTCCAGTTCGGTTGGAGCCCTGTATGATGGGCCGACAACTTCGCAAGGTTATAGAAAGTTAAATTTATACGATTATAGGCCACTTGTCGGACGGAGGAGACGCGTACGATGAGTATTTTGATGACCTTTAACATTTTAGAGTTTCGCTTGGCGTCAGGTCGCCTCAAGCAGACAGGTAATTGTTATGGTTGTTAGGGGTTGGTGCCTGCATGCCACAGACATCTGGAGACCGACTTGCCTCTTCAGCTATTTTACAACCGCCCGAAAACCACAGCGAGCAATGTCGCGCCGAAATCGGGCTGAGATTCTTTGCATAGCGTAGACGTATAAATAAGTCAGTATATGAGTCGAGAGGACGCTTCGAGACATAGGCTGTGCACTTTGTCAAAATAATTGTCTCCATATCTGTCGCCCTTAGCATTTCTCGCGTGCTTGTTTTTCATGTTGTCATAGTCGTCCGTGAAGATAACTAGGAAATATCGGCAGGGTTAGGCTTATCATTAATTTGACTTCGTGTGAACAAATAGATTCTCAAGATCATTTGAATGATAATTATTGTAGTGTATCAGGTACAGGCCGTGATTAATTGGCAGTGTTTAATTTTAATCTAATCCATTGGATTCATCTTTCTGGCTGGCTATCTACATCTATCTCTATTTTTTTCTCTCTTGGGGTTCTCACACTGGAAGTGATACTGAATGGCCACGGCTATGAGGGCGAAATAGAAATTGCTAATTACATTATATTTAGGCCTACATCTACATTTGAGTAGAGCATTAAAATTCTGGTCAGTGCATGTTTAAAACTTGCTTCAGAGGCAAACAGTGATGGGAAGTATTTAAAATACTGGTATTTAAAATAGTATTTTAAATACAATCTAAGTATTTTGTATTTGTATTTTAAATACTTTTGTGACTAAGTACTTAAACTTATACTTATACTCAAAATACTTTTAAAAAGTATTTTCCTCATCACTGGAGGCAAAGCCAGTCAGTGAATCGTTGAAAACATCAGCACCTTTCTCAAAACTGATCCACGACATTCAGAAAATGCTGCTCTGAAACTTTTAACCAACGGGCCTGCTAGCAGATGGGTTATAAACATGACTTGCTAACCTCTGTCCCCACTGGTCACACCCTTCTCCATCCATAGACCTATGGTACACGTGTTGCGTCTGTATACACTTGACACTCAGAATATTTTTCCCTCCAGGTAAGTAGATGTCTGGCTGAATGATATGTTAAGAGCCAGCTGATGCATGCATGTGTTGCATTAGTGCAATGTGCATGCTGACTTGAGGCCGGTAGAACTCTGGCCTTTTAGAATGACTCGCTATAGGCAATAAACTGTTTGGTTTTCATTTCCCTAGACAACGGTAGAATATTCAGAAATTTTATTGAGATCATTTTGCAATTCTGTACTTTGTACACCATGATATATATTATATATAATATTATGTATATAATATTATATATAATTATATATATATATATATATATATATAATAGGTTCACTATAAACATTTAACAAGTGAGTGGCGCTACAGAAATTACTATATATCTACGTTAAATATCTACATTTACATAATGAGTAGAGCATTAAAATTCTGGTCTGTATTTAAGACTTGCTTCAGACGCAGAGGAAGTCAATGAACTTTGAAATCTTTGAAGAAGAAGGGACTTCACAGATATAATAACTCAAAAGGTGACTAATTACAACAGTGATTTTCAACCGGGGTTCCGCGGAACCCTAGGGTTCCGCGGGCGTCGGCCTGGGGTTCCGCGGCAGTTTGGTGGAAATTTTAGTGCACCGACTGAAATCCTAAAAGTATCAGCAATGAGTAGATTCTTTTCCAAACTTCAGTCATTCTTGCTTAAAAGCATTATTAGGCTACTTGAATGTAGGCCTATTGCTGTTTTCTATCGGCCAATTATGTCGTTCAATTCTTGTTTTTCGGAAGGCACTTGCATCAAGTGGGAATCTATAAGCTTATTAGGCCCGATAGACTGCCTATGTTTCCAACTGAATCATTATGCGTCTGCCTATTATAGGCTACGTGTCTCTCTACGATGCGTCCAAGACTTTAATCAGGCACAAATTTCGCAGTAAATTTGAAAAAATGCTTTAATACACCTTAAGTTGTCCTTAACACTGATCCAGAATAGAGCGCATTTTCATTTTAAAATATTCTATCTATCTGTCAGATGGATGGATATTTGTTGGCGAAATAGAGCGGATATGCAGTTGTTCTCTGACAGTGCTTTGCGCACTGGAGCGACACTATAGCTAGTCTTCTAGAATTCTGGGCCTAAAGCAAATATTTTGTGATGTGATACAATAGACTACACCAGGAGTGCAAGTATAACTATTACATAGTTTACTACATATTACATAATTTCACAAATTGCTAAGTACGTTACAAGGCTACGTAGGCCTATTTCTTGAAATACTGGACGAGTGAAACGCGAAGGGTTCCGCGAGCGAATACGTGCTTTGGAAAGGTTCCGCCACTAGAAAAAGGTTGAAAACCACTGAATTACAACCTGGGAACTGAAAGGAGGCTGCTTAGAAATGGGACGGCGTCGTTTACAACACAGTGTCCTTGTGATGTGGTTTGCGTTGCCAGACAGCGAGTGACATACCGCTGTGCAGGCTGTGTGTGTGTGTGTGTGTGCGTGTGTGTATGTGTTTGTGTGTATGTGTGACGGTTGATTGAGATGTGGAGCACAAACCGCAGGAGAAATGTGCCACTGTCTGCTATAATCGATTGTGCATGGTATTATTATATCTGTTGGCTTCAATGATGATTTGAGAGGAGGAGGAGGAGGAGGAGGAGGAGGAGGAGGAGGAGGAGGAGGAGGAGGAGGAGGAGGAGGAGGAGGAGGAGGAGAGGAAGAGGAAGAAGAAGAGGAGGAGGAGGAGGAGGAGGAGGAGGAGGAGGAGGAGGAGAGGAAGAGGAAGAAGAAGAGGAGGAGGAGGAAGAAGAGGAGGAGGAGTAGTAGGTGGAGTAAGAAGAGGAGGAAAAGAGGAAGAGGAGGAGGAGGAAGAGGAAGAAGAAGAAGAGGAGGAGGAGGATGAAGAGGAGGAAGATAAGGAAGAGAAGAGTAAGAGGAGGTGGATGAAGAGGAGGAAGAGAAGAGGAAGATTAAAGGAAAATTAAGAGGAAGATTAAGAGGAGGAGGAGGAGGAGGGGAGGGGTAGAGGAAGGGAAGAGGAAGAGGAGGACTATGAATAGGAGGAGGATGGTGGCCAGCCATTCCTCTCCCTCGCCGTCTCCTCTTCCCACCGACCCATCGCACTTCAGCCCTGAGGACTGATGAAACCCAATGATGTTCTGTCTCTGCTCTTCAGTCTTCACCATGGTCTCGTGTATTATGATATTATCGTATACACAACACATCCACAACCTGGCACCACCAGATGTCATCCACGACGCCATGGTGGCATGGTCTATAATAACACTTGGAGATGTTTCCAATGTCCTTCCAAGAGACATAATATGGCCAGGGCTTCTATATCATTATCTGGACCTCCATGCATGCATATGGCCATCAGGGTGTTGATAGGTTGCTCGTCAAGTCAACCAATATAATATGTCCAGCCATTTCAATTTTCAACGCTGGATCTGTTTTGTTTTTCCCCATCAAGCAGGGCAGAATGTTGTTTGGACATTTCTGCTCCTTCTGCACCCTTATTCAGGGTGACAATTGCCGGAGGTGGGGAGATGGGTAAACTGACTGTACACTGAAGGCGAGACGGCGAGGGAGAGGACTGCTTGGTCACTGATATTTTGTGGGGCGTTGTGTTGTAGTGGAATATGTTCGTTGCATTGCAGCTGGAGGGCTACTGGTTCGAATCGACCTGAAGCAAAATTTAAAGATTTGTTTCATTTTAAGAGATCATTTTGATGCGTAGAGGTCATTTAGAGGTTTACAGGTCATTTCGAGATGTCAAGGCTGAAAGCTGTTAAGTTCTTGCACGTTTGAGAGATAATTTCGATGTTTAGAGCTTTAGAGGTCATTTCGAAGTTTAGAGGTCATTTCAAGGTTGAAAGGTCATTTCAAGTCTGTTGCAACGCGTGCCCTGAAGGCAATTCCAACAAAGAACCGAGTGTTCTGTGTTGCTTCCAGACTAGTTATAAGCTGTTAGCATTTCCTGACCGAGAGATGTCGCTAGCCAGCGCCAATTAGTCTCAGCGGCCAATTTAGAAAAGGCAGAGCAGGCGACGACGCCTGCGCTGATTAACTCTTTAGAGCCGTAAGCCACTGCAATTAAATGTCACCTGGCTGTTAGGGGGTTAAATCCCAGCTGTCTCTGATTGTGGGCTGTGAAAGTGTCATGTCTGCGTAGGGTCTGTATGGGGATGGGGGTGGGGTGGGGTGGGGTGGGTGGGGAAAGGTGTTCTTGGGAAAAGTTACTTTCAAGTTCCACCCCTCTGAATTAACACCGTTGTCATTGTCAATAACCCACCATTATAATCTTCCCCAGACTCCTCTGTCTATCACCCCTCGGGGGCGGTTTTCCATTCAAAACTGAAGTCTCACCTGTACAGAAATTCACACCAATCCATCACCCCCTCCCTATATCCCCCAATTCTTGAAGGGCCGAGGAGAGAAATTCCGAAACCAGGGTAGAGCAGAGTAGTCCCAAATCCCTAGACAATATTTTTAGAAACGACTTGGAATAGTAAAGTGCGAGTACAGTACAATCTAAAATAACACTGTTGCTTTTCGAGGCACATTCACACAGTTGATCTGTGATGAGGACCACTAACTATACAGAACAAAGAAATTTCGTGCTGTTTCTTGTAAGAACTTTGTGTTTAATAAATGATGATGTTATAATCTAAAATATAATATTTATATTATTTTTTAATTGGTTAGTTTTAAATTTGTGCCTGCAGATTTCTACTCCACTATAGCATCCCCTCGGCAATTCAGCTTTGATGAGGGCACCGACCGTACACTGTCGGTGGGAAGACAAGAAGTCTGAAGAAGGTGAGGGAGAGGACTGGCCACCCATTCTCATATGCCGATGCTGAGAAAATGAAGTCGCTAGCACTTCATTCCCATGTCTGCCTCCGGACTATTATGGGTAAAGGGAAAGCTCGTCTTCTTCTTCCTCCATGGCCGGGTAAACATAATATCTATGGGACGATGAACCCGAGAAGAGTGCTGAAGAGAATTTAAGGGCGCGGTCGTAGTCTATACTCTCCGTTCTTGAACTATGAGCCGTTGACTCTCTGAGAAATGATAACCACTCTCTGATTTAGGACCTAGATAAAATGTCTTATCTGATCGCATCGAGCCTTCGACTCTCGTGTGTGCGTGTGTGAGTGTGTGTGAGTGCGTGCGTGTGTGTGTGTGTGTGTGTGTGCGTGTGTGATGCCGGTATTTATGCTCGTCTGTAAATTCTGCAAGAAACTTGAAAGACTCTGACAGCTCCGAAATGTTATTCCCAAGACAGCGAATGAGAAAATGAGGCAGCTGGCAGACAAGAAGGCAGCAGGACAGACAGACAGACAGACAGACAGACAGACAGACAGACAGACAGGCAGGCAGGCAGGCAGGCAGGCATGCTGGCTGCATGAATGAATACATACATACATGCATACATACATACTTATATACATACATACATACATACATACATACATACATACATACATACATACATACATACATACATACATACATACATACATACATACATACATACATACATACATTCATACATACATACATACATACATACATACATACATACATACATACATACATACATACATACATACATACATACATACATACATAGTTACATACATACATACATACATAGATACATACATACATACATACATACATACATACATACATACATACATACATACATACATACAAATCGGAGAGGAAGACCGCACAGAGAATGGTTGGACGACATCATCGGGTGGGGAAGAGCATCACTCCAGGAGCTGAGTCACATGGCGATGGACAGGGAGCAGTGGAGATTTTTGGTGAAAATGGCAGTGGACACCTACGGGCGTTGAGCCCATGGTGCCTGATGATGATGATGATGATGATACATACATACATACATACATACATGTACATACATACATACATACATACATACATACATACATACATACATACATACATACATACATACATACATACATACATACATACATACATACATACATACATACATACATACATACATACATACATACATACATGTCAGCGTATGGCTCTTGTGCGGTACAAAATGCTCTAAATGAATGAAAAAAGCCATGCGTTGGTGGTGGATATTTCAGACTCTAAACTTCGCGGTTGTGCTAACTTATGCCATGCCATCAATAATAATAATAATAATAATTAGCCGAATAATAATAATGACAGTCAGCGTCAACACTCAACACAGAAAGAGATGAGCATAATAATAATTTCCATTGCCAATTAGAGGGCGGCTTTCTTTTGATCGGTGGCCACCCCCACCCCGACTCAGCCCTCCTCCGCCCCTCCCCTCAGCGTTTAGAGATCGTTAAAGTCTTCAGTTAGTCAGCTTAATTATTATTGATGAGTTTAATCTGTCGCTATTAAGATAAGTTCGGTGAAATGGTTCCGGACCGTACTTGTGTGTATTGCGGCCCTTCTCAAAAGGAGAGAGATATTGTAGGCCTAGTAGTGTGTTGATAGATTAGAATAGAAATGGAAATGATGATGATGACGACGACGACGATGATGATGATGATGATGATGATGATGATGATGATGATGATGACGACGACGACGGTGATGATGATGATGACGACGACAAGTCTCTTTAATGATATTTATTTGTCTTATCCTTGGAGTATGATCATTATTTTGAGTTCCAAAATGATAATAGTACTGAAATATTTATGAAATTTGCATAAATATCTGCTTGCATGAACGCACGCACGCACGCACACACACACACACACACACACACACACACACACACACACACACACACACACACACACACACACACACACACACCTACACACACTGATTTATGCATACGCGCACACACCTATGCACACATACACACTCACACACATGCACACACACACACACACATACACTTACCGACCTCATGTAGGGCTACAGTTCTGACATTTACAAACATGTTCCATGCCATCTGTGAATGGCATGGATCATATTATTTTGGTGTAAGAGAATCCATTATAGTTGGTTGCACGTGTGGGCGTGGGCCTACCATTGGTGACTCTTTCTATAGACCAGTGGTTCTTAACCTTTTCAAGAGAGCCGAACCCCAAGAGAAATCCATGACCATTCACCGAACCCCTCAAGTTTGAACAATAATTTTTAGTTTTTTACTCGACATACTCTGTGGTATAAGTATACATGAATAAGAAAAGGGTAATAGTTGCTTTTAGCGTACGTCATACGATGCTATTTCTGCAGAAAAACAACGAAAATTTACATAGGCCTATCTTATCGGTAATACATTATTACTTTACAGTATTATAGGCCTATAGATATATTATTTATGCCTGCTGCATGGTGTTAATTATCGGGAGGTGCACTGGTGCAGTAAGACAAAACTAAAGTTAACAGGATGAGCAGCTTTAAATTTAATAAGGTTTCAAACAAAATTTATTAAATAAAAGTAAAAAAAATAGCAGATGAGTTTTCACTGAATGTGTATATATTTCAGAGAACCTCTGCCGAACCCCTGGCACTGGCTCACCGAACCCCAGGGGTTCGGTCGAACACTGGTTAAGAACCACTGCTATAGACCTAGTTCACTGTGAATTGTTTTGCTAAATGTTGCAATGATCTTGTTGTAAATGACATTTAGCATCATAAAATAATTATAGGCTTACACAGAAAATATGCTTTAGTGAGATGCCTTAGTGTACTTTACTGTACTGTATTACATGTAAGTGACCCATTACATCTCTAAAAATATAAATATTATATATATAAATAAATAAAATTAATAAACATCATAATAATAATCTTTTATTTTTCAAACCCACACAACACGGCAAGATTACAATAGGTGATGAACGGATGATCACAAGTTATTACAGGAGTCGAATTTAAATGTCTTCGACCATGCAAGGCTCGACCATTACGTCCTTTTTTACTATACTCAGTTTACCAACACTAACTGCTAAATGGAAGGTTGATGGGACCTTTTTAAAGGGTGTAGATGTGTCTATATGTGTAGATATATTTATATATTTTGTTTATTTATTTATTTCTCGCTTTTGCTATAGTGCTCCTTCAAGTACTACTCAATGGCGCTCCAGACTACAGCACGGACACTGCATCGGAGTTTCACGTTGAAGCGCACGAACAATTGCGAATGAAGGACTTGCTCAAGATCCCTATGAGGCAGCTTCAGGTGGCAAATTATATCCACGACTACGCCACCGCACCCAGCATATATATTTAATTATTTATATATATTAGATATATATGTCTAGAACTATATTATATATATATATATATAGTTCCAAACACATATATATATATATACATATATAATAGGCATGTCTAGAACTTGTTGGTGATTTTTATGAGGTAGGAAGACATGTTTTATTACTCATTTTTCACTTCCATTCAGTGTGCAAATGTCGACTTGAAAGCAAATGACAGAATAGTTAAAACCTGTTTTGCATGTGCTTTGAACGCATTTTCAACTTCTGTTTCCAATGAGTCAGTCTGCGGCTTCAGAAGATAGAGAGAGACAGGCCTTGACCGACGTCGTCGCTTTGCTATAGGATGATTTTTATTCGCTATCTCTCTCAAAGAAGAGCTGGTGGTGAAAGTGCTTTGTCATTTGCTAGGGTGGGAAACTCTTCTTTCTTCTGTCACCGGTTCTCACCCTGCGGTAGTATAGGGTATACCCTCTGTAGGGCGACTGTTTTCCAACACTTGTGACGGGTCCACTTTCCCATCCCCGTGTTTGTTTTACATCTGACCCCTCGTGACTGTATGTGCGTATTGGGGTTGTGGGGATTTGGGGAGGGGGGGCTGCATAATGAGGGTCAGGAATGTGTTGTGTGTCCTCTTGTTTTGGATGTATACAGGCTAAAGTTCTGCCGATTGTTGGCCATTGTTTGTCGCTCCCCCCACTGACTTTTAAACAGCCTGTGAATTTTATTTTTGGACTCTAGGAACTGTCTGAGAAAGATTGCAACTTTGGGTTCTTTCGCGTGTAGTGTCCGCGTCCGTGTTTGTTGATACGAAATGATTTGTTACTGGAATTCGGTGAGAGTTGTCCGCTAGGTTTTTATCGGAGCAAAGCTATCTTCGAATGTCTTGTCTGCTTTGTCTGTGTCTGTTTGATGGCAGACAGTGTCATGCATTGTCTGCTTGATGGCATCATGGCAGATGACGTCACTGGACGTGGTGGGTTCCTGATGATGTGATGTTCAAGCAGAAGTTATGGCTGAGACCAAATTGATGGATGTTTTACAGTTTTCTTGGTTTATGGTTTTGAGTGATTGAGTATATATACAATATTATTATACATATATTCAGAATGAATCTGGAGAATTACTTCTCTTCTTATTTGTGATTGTTTAAATATACTCAGCATGTCTGTGGTGTTGCCTTTGTAGTTTTGGCTTGTTGACGTGCTTCATACACTGAGATGATTGAGATGCTATGGCTTGTACCACAGGGTATAGGTGTTTTTGCTTGCATGTGTGTGTGCTTGGGTATATGAGCTTTTGTGTGCGTGTTTGCATGTGTGTGCGTGCTTGGGTATATGTGCTTTTGTGTGTGTGTTTGCTTGTGTGTGTGTGTGCTTGGGTATATGTGCTTTTGTGTGTGTGTGTTTGCTTGTGTGTGTGTGTGCTTGGGTATATGTGCTTTTGTGTGTGTGTTTGCTTGTGTGTGTGTGTGCTTGGGTATGTTTGCTTTTGTGTGCGTGTTTGCTTGTGTGTGCGCTTGGGTATTATGAGCTTTTGTGTGCGTGTTTGCTTGTGTGTGTGCTTGGGTATATGAGCTTTTGTGTGCGTGTTTGCATGTGTGTGTGTGCTTGGGTATATGAGCTTGTGTGTGCGTGTTTGCTTGTGTGTGTGCTTGTGTATGTTTGCTTTTGTGTGCGTGTTTGCTTGTGTGTGTACTTGCATATATATGTGTGCTTTTGTGTGCGTGTTTGCTTGTGTTTTATTCTTGTGTGTGCATGTGTATGTGGGTGTGTGTTTGTGTATGGTTGTGTTTGTATGTCTGTATGACAGTGTATGTGTTTGTGTATTCGACTTGTGTGTTTATCTCTGTATGTAATTATATGCGTGTATGCATATACGTAAGTTTATGTATATATATATGTGTGTGTGTGTGTGTGTGTGTGTGTGCACATTATGTATGTGCCTCTCCGTGTATGTGTGTGCGTGCGCACGTGTGTCATTGTGCACACGTGTGTGTTTGCCTCGCACTACATTTGCATACGTGTGTGTGACTTGTTTCCCGTAGATATTTTTGACGGAGGAGATGACAGATCGTGTCATGATGTCTCAGCCTCTCAAGTGACGTTTTGTTGTCCTTCGGTGGGTGGATACTCTCTCTCTCTCTCTCTCTCTCTCTCTGCCTCGTCTGATAAGATGATGACACTTTGCTGCACTCTGTTCTCCAGTCACAGGTAACGACGACGGGGCATCGAGTGCGTTTAACCGACCAGAAATAGAAACGATTCAGGACTTTATCTGCAGTTAGCGCATCTCCGAGATTCATTCATTCGTTCCGAAAATTTATGTAACGCCCCTTCAGGGAACTTACTCGGAGGTACAGATAGCTAGAATCTCTAGAAATTGAAAGATAGTTTTCAGGACTATTGAGAGAGGTCCATTTAGTGGCATTTACTGGGACAGGGTGGTGTAGTCACTGTAGTTAACGAAATGGTTGTGTTTGTATGCCTGTATGTGTGTTTGTATATTCTACTCGTGTGTTTATCTCTGTATATAATTATATGTGTGTATGCGTATACGTAAGTTTATGTATATATGTATGTGTGCAAAGATGATTAGTGTCGCCCTCCTTCTTTATCCAGGCCTGAGACTGGCACTGGCAGGCGTGGGTGACCTACAAATAATGTTAAATAGTGAGACGGTTATTGTGATACAAGTGTTCGATTTGTAAAACTATACTTAAATGTGTGTTAAGTGTGTGAAACTGGGACAAGAAGACACTTGTAAACAGTCCCTCTGGCAGGCCCTGAGGCAACCATGATGTGTATGAAGCGTTTATGACGGAGTGTTCATTAATTTATTAGCATATTATGAAGCAAGTGGCCAGTCCTCTCCCTCACCGTCTTATCTTCCCAATAGACAGTGTATTATGGTCAGTGTCGGTAATTATACATGTAGCTGGGCTATAGGCCTAGGTGTTGCAGGCAGGCTGAGAATTACCAGAGGGAGAGGTTGAAACCTCAACCCACAGTCTTTATTAGTGCCCCGTAGTAAAATCTGTTTTCACACTCCTATTCCAAGTTGTTCATAGTCCACCCCTCCATTATTTTTCCACAGTTCTCACACTGGTTGCAGTTGGACCAGAAATTTAAAACCGAATTTCCGCCCTGGCGAGGATTTAACCCCACACCTCTCAATTGATGGCCTAGCCGGCTAACACTATCGAGCACACCCCCAGAATGGACGGAAAATGGGGTTGCCTGGGGCAAGTGCTAAGTTCCCTCCAATGTTATCAGGATATATCTCCCATCCAGAATAAATTGTCCACGTAGCTTACACTACTTGACTGCTGTTGTCCATAGGTCATTCCGTGTGAGGTCAACCCCGAACTGCCCCACTAGTGGCAGCAGGGTGTTGAAATGTTCAACCTTGAGCAAAGCGCAGTGTTTAATCTAGACGACTCTGGGTGGGATTTGGGGGGAAGTTCGCCCTCCCAGGAACATTTCCCCCCCCCCGGAAAATTGAAGAGGTGCTTTTAACATTGAAAGGAAAGAGTTATCCACTTGTGGAATTAAAAAATTAGTTGATGTAGCCTACTAAAAATTTAATCATATAATAATTATTAGATGCATGCCTCAAAATGGGAGTTTATACATAGTATATATCCTATACCCTGATTTGGGGTAAATTTTTTTTTAAAAAGATCATGCGAAGACCAGCGTAAACAAAGAGATGACAAAAGTAAAAATCTTCCGCTGGTCTGGTCCGCCAATCGGTTTGCCCCCCCCAACCCTTGGATACTCCCCCTCCTCCCCAGAAGCAGAGGGATTAGATTAAACACTGAGCTGAGCGTGATGACTTTAGGACGTCAACAAGCTGGACCACACCAGTTGAAGCGTTTTCTATTTGCAAAAAGCTATTGAGTTAAATATCTCATTTTACAATGAAGACTTCCTGTTATTTACGAGTCATCATTATATTCGCAGTTAACTAGTTTCGTGCCGGTCACTACCAGTCTAGCGCCGTTGCCACGCGCGACCGGAAAAAATGAGCTCATTTTAAGCCATTGAAATCGCTCACATTAAGGGGTTTTCATCTTTTACACAGAGAGATACAGCCAACAGTCAGTGTGGCATATGTAGCCGGCAACCCCTTATGTAAACAAACTTGTGTTATTGTTACACTGACACTCAAAAACATCGATGTGACGACACGTTTATTATTTATAGCGCTACATAATAAACGTCCAAAGCCGCCAGTATTCTTGCGGGGGATGGTGCGGGTTCGCGCGTAGGCCCAGCGCCGCACACAGGTTTGGGTGAGAAGGTTTATTTGCGGAATATGAGTTCTTCTGGGTAGAACTGGCTGATCGAGCACCTGGGAAAGGTTGTGGAATATTCGGGTGTCGTCTATGCAGTATGAAAATCGTAGAGAAATAAGTGAGGAAGGGGGTGAGATCCATCATCCACGTGGAGTTGGGTTATGCAAAGAAGACTTAGGCCCATAGTTGTAAAAAAGGTTTTTTTCCGTTTTTTTATTCGCTCCCAAAAAACGTCGTTTTTTTCGTTTTTTTTCCATCGTTTTTTATCGTTTTTTATTATTTCTTTATCTTTATTTATTCATTTACTTTCTGTTATTATTTTCCTTAATTTTAATTTTTTCTGTTATTTTTTATGTTTTTCACCAACTCTCAAGGATTCAGCTAACTAAAGTCATTATTTCATCGTTTAACATCATCATTTAAGAGATATCCTGCATGTAGTAGGTTCCTAATCAAGGTTTTCAAGGTTAAAATGCGGTTTTAGATGTAGCAGAGTCAAATTATTTTCCGTTTCCGTTTTTTATCGTTTTTTTGTCGTTTTTTATTTTTTTGAAAAAAACGACTTTTTTACCGTTTTTTATTCTGTTTCCATCGTTTTTTACATCTATGCTTAGGCCTAATTAACTGTGTGGGTCCCAAGATAGGCTATAGGGATTTAACCCCATGGCACAGGCCGCAACCCCTGACAGTTTTCTATCTGCGTTTATGTAGCCTAAGTATATGATGATGATGATGATGATGATGATGATGATGATGATGATGACGACGACGACGACGATGCTGGTGGTGGTGGTGGTGGTAATACGACAATTTATATGGCGCCGTAACACTGCCTCGCTATTATGCTTAGCCTATGTTCCTTTGCATCACAAAAGCTGTGTCATGAGATCTGCTGAATCATCATTTTCGATCATTCGCTTTGACTGCATGGCCCGTTTCTGTCCTGTCATATCCAGTTTAATTACTTTCGTGGAATGCACGATAGTATATTTATTATTTATTTTATAATTTACTGGCCATTGGATATAGCGCCCTTTCAAGGCTTCTACTCAGGAACGCTCCTAGTCCTGTGCTCGACACCAGGCCTATGTTATGCTGAAAATATGACGTGCTATAGGTCTACATAAGATGTGGAACATCATGGATGTGGAATGCAAAGATCAGATGCTCTCTCTTTACGAAAGGCGAAACTGTTTATTGACGTTTGTCGCTTCAAGTCATGGGAAGGGGCGGATCGGGGTCCATGGGAACAGCACCGGACCCTGTCATAGGAGAAGACCCTCGGATGCATGATGGAGGGAGGGAGGGGACCCGTCGCAACCCGTTCGCTGCGGCACTCGCATCTGTCGCTCCAGGGCAGCGTGTGTAGAAACAAGTCGTCGGCGACGCTATGCGAGCTACAGCGTTGCCACTCTAAGAAATGAAAAAACCCAAGTTGGAGTGTCGAAAAACCCAAGAAAACCCAAGTTGCCAATATCTTCGAAAAAGTACACAATTTCCCGTCCAAAAAATTTTGATGACCTTTTTTCAGTCATCTGGACCAAAAAATCTTTCAATTTCTTGTCTCGTCCGAAAATTCTGATGACCTCTTTTTTAGTCATCCGGCCAAAACCTCCAAAATGTCCACAATTTCCCGATTTTCTTAGTTGAAAGAAAAAGAACCCAAGCAAAAAACCCAGGTTCTTCCAAAAAAAACATTTCCCAAGTTTGGATCGAAAAACCCAAGATCTTGTGGAAAAACCCAAGGAGTGGCAACGCTGGCGAGCTATGGCCGCCGCATTCGTCGCTTGGCCTATAGGCGCGAAGGACGGAAGGACAGAGGACGGAAGGACAGAAGAAGGACGAACGGTGAGAGAAGAGAGTCCTGGATGGTGGCGCGGCGGACGGTATACGCACTACACGACTGTGTCTCTGTGTGGCGTTCTCTATGTCTGTCGCTGCGTACGCCTGCGTACGTCTGCTTGTGGGTGGCGTTTCAGGTCGCTGTCCAATATCTTTCAACGAGCCACGGCTGTGGGCGTTTGTGTGTGTGCGAGTGATACCTTAGATGCGCGCATATCTATCGCGAGTGTTTGTATCTTTTCGTCTCGCCAGGACACACAGCGAACTCTAATAATAAGAGATATATAACAGAGCGAAAGCGCGCGTTTTGATGCAAATGTCGTCTGCTGACAGCGCGACGAGCAGACGATCTCTCAACTGTACTATAGCGGCGATGATGATGACGTCAGCAGTGACGTCGTAAATGACGTAATGCGTCGTGGTATCGCTCGTATGCACGTGTTGTTGAAGAAAAGGTAGGGACAATTTCTTATTTTGTGCAGATATTTAAAGACTAGTAGGCCTACTACTGCTGTGCGGCCTGGTGGTTTATCGCTAAAGCGCTTGCTCACGGAGCGGGCGGTTGCGGGTTCGACTCCGGGTAACGACCTTGGGCAAGTTGTTTACGCACACGTGCCTCTGTCACCAAGTACAATTTGGTACCGGCGTAAGCTGGGAAGTAACGGCAAGTCCTGCGATACACTGGCCCCGTGTCCAGGACCTCGGGATTCGTCCATTGCCGGCTCAAGGGCCAAGAAAAGGAGATGAGCGTCTCACCAACGGGCCTTCGACCCAAGGACGACTTTACTTACTTAGTGCTTCTGCTGCTGCTGCTGCTGCTGCTACTACTAATACTTTTGTTGTTGCTGCTACTACTACTACTACAACTGCTACTACTACTGCTGTTACAGCTGCTATTGCTGCTGCTGCCACCACCACCACCACCACCACGACCACCACCATTATCATCGGCATTGCTATCATCATCGTCATCATCCTTATCTTAGGCCTTAGTCCTTTCCGTGCAGTACTGCTGTCGGGCACAGCAGCATTTCGGCATTTGTTGTTGTTACTACATTTGTTTTACTTACATTGGTGGGATGCGAAGAAATTCGTTAAAAACCAAAAATGTAATAGTTTTTTAAAGGTGTTTTTCCAGTGGGGCAAGTGCCCCCATTTGCCCCATTGTGCGGGCACCCATGCTTATGTTTCCTTAACGGACTGTATATGTAGTATGCACCTTCTTGTAATTGATTGTAACTGATTATATTTCATTGTAATTCATTGTAATTGTAATGGGGACAATTTACATGTCATGCATGGTCAGTTAGCTATATACTTCCATTGACTTCATGGCTTCAATAATTAATTCTCAACTCTGTATACCCTCTGTACTTTAGATCTCTCTCATCTGCTTCAATCAATCAATCAATCGATCGATCAATCAATCAAACCAATCAAATCAATCAAACCAATCAATCAAATCAATCAAATACAATCAATCAAATCAATCTATCAATCAAACCAATCAATCAAACCAATCAATCAATCAATCTGAATTTATATAACGCAATTCAAGACCTCTATACTCAGAGGTGCTTCAGACTGCATAGATCTGCTTGTATTTCTGTCCAGGTCTTTTACTGAATACTTAAAACACTCCTTTTCAAATTTCCACATAATCATATTATGGTTGTGTCTAGTAGAAGTAGAAGAAGAAGAAGAATGATATTTAATAAGAAATAATAATGACAAGCGCCTCAGAATAATAATTATCTTGAAGTGGTGCTATAGAAATTCCTCACGTAGATAGACAGACAGACAGACAGACAGACAGACAGACAGACAGACGGACGGACGGACAAATAGACAGACATATAGATTAATAAGATGATAAAATTACTATGATATAATCAATTCTTACATTCCGTCCATCCATTAATATAAAGAAATTTCGACCAGTCTCTCTTCTATTTTGATTACTCATTGTTTCTCCAATCTCCACTCGAAAAGGTGTTTTACAGTATTATTTTTATTATTGTCGATCAGATTGTTAATTAATTTGATGGCATCTCGACGATGGTGGTCCAAGGCGGTTTGGCAATAGACCGGTTGAGATCGAATTTCCTGAAGTGTGTTGGCAATGCGACGGCGGATATGAGCAGAATTCTGGCTTTGCTGAAGGGTGGGGTGGGGGTGGGGAGGGAATTTTATTAGCCATTCAGGGCAACGTCCAACATGTAAAGTCACCCACGTAGACATTCAGGAGCTAGAATAAGATGATGCAAAAGTCTTTGTCCTATGGTTACTGTAGATTATATTGTCCACTATCCTGTGGTCAATATATTACATTGTCCTGTGGTCACTGTATATTTGGCCTGCATTGTTCACTGTCCATACACTGTTCTATGGTCACTAGAGTCCATTGTACACTGTGGTCACTCTAGATTGAATTGTTAGCTTCCTGTGGTCACTGCTACATGTATGTTTGCAAACACTGTCCACTGCTATGGTCAGTGTAGGTGACACGCTGCAACAATGTGCTGCCATCTGTGTATGATGCAATGTCCACTGCCCCATGTTTATTGGAAGTCACCGTTTGTCCTGCAGTGATTTTTTATAAGTATACTTGCTGTCTACACACTACACACATGCTTCACCATCTTTATGTCAATAACAGCATGTATGCATACACATGCATGTGTGCACGTGACCATGATCACAAATGCATCCATGATGCTCACGTAAATACGTGAATAGCGCACACACACACACACACACACACAAACACACACACACACACACGCAGATGCACACACGCAGATGCACATGCCTGTATAGTACAGATATGCAGACATACAGACATGCATACATACATACGTGCATGCATACATACGCATATGTATATGTACATACATACATACATACATACATGCATACATACATACATACATACATACATACATGCATACATACATACATACATACATACATACATACAAACATATATACATTCATGCATACAGGCATGCTTACTTATATACATACTTATTTACTTATATTTATGCACTTATGCATACAGTAGTTGTCTGCTGGATAGATTCCTACAAACAGTTAAAAGAATTACGGAGAGTTCAGTCCAGAAGATTGAACAGATATTGATGACTGAGCAATGATATCAGGACTAAAGTTCTGCTTATTAAGATTTTAATTAGAGTCATAATAAAGTTATAAATCTTTATATTAGTTTATATTAGTTTAGTGTGCTTGAACAGCTTATTCTCCAACTGAAGATCTATTAACGAATTGTATTTATTAATAAATATATCATCATCATGGTCATCGTCGTCACCACCACCAACAACAACAACAAGAACAACAACAAGAACAACACCACCACCACAACCACCACCACCACAAGTTCACAACCATGCACCACCACTACCACCACCACTTACATCACTATACCACCACCACCACCACCACCATATATATAGTTACACCATTGTACTTTTCACCAACAAGTTGGTGATAAGTAGGCCTACAAGTTAAATATTTAAATTGTCCTCTGTCACTCGTCAAGTCCTTCGGTCCTCTTTGTGTTAGTTCAAGTGTTGTTATGGCCTCATTTATGTTGTCAATTTCACCTTGTCTTTGTCTCTCTTTGTTTCAATTGTTTCTTTTTATACAGTTTCAATGGCTGGTTTATTTTACTCTAGTATTTTGCGTAACCAAAGAAGTGTCTCTCTGCCTGTAGTGTACCGACGCATAGTGAGAATTGCCAGAGGAATGGTTGAGGTGGTGATGGTGATGGTGGTGGTGGTGGTGGTTCAGCTCCCCAGTCTTTCTTAGGGCCCACGGTTAAGTCTTTTTTGCACTTTCCAACTACACGTGGATCATAGTCTGAACCCCCAGTTATTTTTCTGCAATTTTCTTACTGTCTAATCCGCAGCTGAATGCCATACTTACTGTCAGCATACTTACTTTCGACACATATTTTCAACATATTTACTGTCAACATACTTACAGTCAACAAGACTCAACATACTGAAATGTCAACATGTTTACTGTCAGCATACTTATTGTCAACATAATTACTATAAGAATACTTACTGTGAACATACATACTGTCAACATTCTTGCCTCAACTTTCTTGCTAATTGCGTTGCAGCTTCATTGCTTGTTTGCATGGCTATCTCCACTGTCTGACTGCCTAACGCATTTCCTGATTGCATGTCAGTCTGACCACCTTCCTGCTGCATGCCTGGCTGCAATGCTGGACTTCCTGCCTCTCTGCCTAACTGACATTACATGTATGTCTGACTGCTTCACTGTCTGCCTATCTAATATGTCTGTCTGCTTGGCTGTCTGAGAGACTGCACGTGTGCCTGTCCATCTGCTTGTCTAGTCTATCTGTTAAGCTGACTACTGAACTCCCTGCCTGAGTGCCTTACTGTACGTCTGACTACAGATTTGTGACTGTGTGCCTGCCTCTCTCTGCTTAATTGATATTCTATCTGGTCAACTGCTTTACTGTTTGCCTACCTGTCTGAGTGGCAGTATGCT
The DNA here is from genome assembly GCA_945859605.1 of Lumbricus rubellus. NCBI lineage: Eukaryota > Metazoa > Annelida > Clitellata > Crassiclitellata > Lumbricidae > Lumbricus > Lumbricus rubellus. Next base: position 8,754,569 of record OX243827.1, read on the forward strand.
TCACTCGTTGCCTTCCTGCCTGTTTGCCTACCTATCTGCCTGACAGTTTGCCTCCCTCTGTGTTTGCTTACTTGCATGCCTGCCTGTGTGCCTGTCTGACAGTTCGTCTGACAGTTTGCCTGCCTGCTTGGCAGTCTGTCGGCGTGTTTAGGATTTCTTTTCACATCTGCTGTCATCCGCACAATGGCGTCGTCGCCTGGCACTTTTCTCCTTCATCCATCCTTCAGCCGCCATGCAGTCCAGTGAGACCATTGAGACCAGTGAGACCACCCTACACGACTAATCTCCAATGACCGCAATAATAATAATTGTCTCGTTTTGAGTGGACTACGGCGGTCATTGAATGAATGACGGGGCGTCATTTCAACTCATTTTTGACTGGGGCCAGAATGGGTCTGAATGGCCCTCTCCTTCGCTGATGACCCTTCTCTTTAGGACCATAATTGCCGGCGCGATGGGACAGCCAGACTACGAGGGAGAGACGAAAGTTGGCTGGGCAGCGGTGACCATTGGACGGTCTTTCTACCGTGGTATTATAGTGGCGGGTATGCGAGTGCGACTCACCGATGGGTAGAAAGTGAATCTGGGTAGGGTCGATGGTTGCTTGTCAGGGGGGAGATGAGGGGAGGGGAGGGGTGGCAAATCAGTCAAATTGAAGGTTCTACAGGTGAGTTAGTGGCATTTATGGAGATGTGCCCGAGGCGCCACAGTCTAAGTGAACCTCATTTTCGGAGGTATTATAATGGCTGGAGTGATTCCCCGGTACCACTTTTGTTTGAGACCAATTGAGCCGAATCACAGTGACAAGAAGACAGACAGACAGACATGCAGGCAGACAGAGAGGCAGGCAGGCGGGCAGATAAGAAAGACGAAAGTGCAGGCAGACAAGCAGAAATGCAGGCAGATGGACAGGCAGACAGACAGACAGACAGACATGGGTTTATTAAACCAAAATTTCAGTTAAATTGAAGTAAAGTTTTCTGTCAAGTAAATTGTGCTACCTCGGCCTACATAATACGCATGATGATGATGATGATGCTTATGCATTGTAAGGATGCTTTTGAATCTAATATCATAATAAGAAATAGGCGTTTGTTCTATGAATTCATTAAGTCTGTTATGTAGGAGGAGAGCGATTGAGTATAGGTCTGCTGTTGTTTTCGGTGTTTTAGTCATTTGTAAGTCATCTGTTTTTCAAACTAACTATAACTGCGATGTTTTGAATGTTTTCGCATGTGATTGAATTTTTATGCATTGTCTCGTATTGCATTGTCTTATATTCAGTTCTCTCGACTCTTTCACTGTCTTTGGTAGTTTAATTGTGCTGACCAGCAAGATGCAGTTCTAGGCTTTCATTGATTTCTGGAGAAACTCTTTGGGGAGGGATGTGCAAAGAAGACTACTTTAGTGTGGGTCCTAAGAAAGGCTGGGCGTGGGGTGGGGTGGAGGTTGATGCGTCATCATCGACAATTCTGGTGACCGGACAAAACCCCCCCTGGACAAAAACCCCCCCGGACAAAAACCCCCCCGGACAAAACCCCCCCGGACAGAAACCCCCCTGATTTAGCCTAGGACATTAACCCCCCCCCCCGACAATTCCCCCCCTTTGCTGACAAAGTGCAGGTAGGCCTACAATTTGTTTAAACTTAGGCTAATTATCGAGTTCCCGTGCTGTGTCAACTAATTAGTGTCGTACGGGTAAACACCTGTCGCTGTCATTCAGGCGTGAACTTATAACTTGTTAATGTCATTCAGTCACTCCGATATGAAGCTAGTACCTGTTGGTGTAATCTAGGACAGCATGAATCGTTGTCATCAATCCAGCTTCCATTTAAGAAGGAGTATTTTCATCAATCCAGCTTCCATTTCAAAAAGAGTATTTTCATCAATCCAGCTTCTATTTAAGCAAGAACATTTTCATCAATCCAGCTTCTATTTAAGTAAACTTTATTTGTATCAATCCGGCTACTATTTATATAGCGAGAATTCTTTTCATCAATCCAACTTGCGTACTTAGGACACCGTTTTATAGTACGACAGCTTATGTGCAATATATTCTACCAGGGGGGGGTTATGTCCTACCCTGGGGGGGTTTCTGTCCGGGGGGGTTTTTGTCCGGGGGGGGGGTTTTGTCCGGGGGGGTTTTTGTCCAGGGGGGGTTTTGTCCTACAACCGACAATTCTCACCCTGTCGGTTGGCTGCATTTCTCTTCTTCACTTTGGTGCATAGCATTTATTGTGCTGCTCCTGCATGCTTATTTCAAAGTGCAGGTTTTTCAGCTGTGCTTCTGCTCAATTTTTCAGACATGATCATGTGGTCTTTTTAAGAGTAAGTAAAGTAAGTAAGTAAGAATAACCTTTATTAGTTCATTCAGGAATTTCTATAGCGCCTCTTCAAGCGGACTGCTCTGAAGTGCTCCTGACTCTAGAATTTCAAAAGGCACAGTTTTGAGTTGAATTAAAAAATGCTTCAATGTGACATCGAAACAATGCAGAATAACACATATATAGAAGTAATAATAATGTATAGTAATATTAACGAATAGTAAAGTTAATATGTTAACAGATGTTAATAAATTGTAAAGTATCCTGGCAATGATCTCTTTCTAGTGATGACATTGTATGAGCACGCTACTTCACAATAATAATGTTGTACTTGTAAGGACACATTGTCCTCATTCGGGTCCGGAATTTGCACTTGAAATGACCTTGCCTTGGTCGGCACTTAGTCATGACAATTAGTAGTTTTTTTCCTGATCAACAGTGTTTTTGGTGTGAAGTGGACAGCCTGCCTGCGGACTGATGTTGTTACTTTTCGTTTAGAACGTGTGTTGTAATGTTTTTCGGTGTGTTCTGGATAGGTGTCAAGATTCTTGGAAGTTTTCGTGGACAACATTTTGCCAGATACAAAATAGTTGAAATTCTTCATGTTCCATGTGATGCATGGGACTATATATATTTCTTTGTTCTTCAGCTGTATACTGAATTCATTTAAATGGTCTATTGTTGTATAATTTTACATTTATTTATTTAGTGTATTTATATAGCGCCTCTTCAAGAAATCTACTCAGAAATCTACTAACTAGCCGAAATGATGTTAAGTGTCATAACAACAAGAAAATTTCATCAATTAGCAAAATACATGTATATATATAACTACAATTATATTACTATTTAATATTATATTACTGTATCAGTGTATCATGATGATGGATAGAGAGGAGATGCGTCGCCCGATGTGCAGACCTGCACAGTGCACAGGAAGAACTAAGTACTAAGTATACTTAGTATCATCATCATCATAATCGTCGTCGTCGTCGTCGAATAATCGAGTTGGCTAATTCGCAGACTTTTATATACATTAAACTAATGTAGATCTAGAATGTATCTAGATGCTTATGGCCATGGAAATTAGAAGATTCTCAAGACCAGAGAAACTTAGGAATGATGATACAAAACAGATAGGTAAAAGGTAGGCTATAGATAGATGTTCGGTTTTCAATCAACTCCTTTGGGCATTTGGACTATACTTAAGTTTGAGTATATGATAGTTCAATCTATATATCCTGATGTCCAGTATATCAGCCGATGATATCTTCAAGTGTTAAAGAAGAAAAATTATCCCTTAGTGTAACCCCCAACGTGCACGGTGAACGGGTATAAAGTTAACTTATGAATGGTTGGCCACTTGAAGTCTATCCTTTTAGTCTCCAGCCAGGACAGCTCTTCTCGACCATGAGGGGCCATCCATTGCAGACAAGAGACATTTGTGCTTCCTCGAGATATGCAACCGATATACAACCGATATGTAACCGATATGCAACAGTTATGCTACCGATATGCAACAGTTATGCAACAGTTATGCAACAGTTATGCAACAACAGTTGGGCACTTTAAACAACAGCACACGCTCAGCTACCGTGCAATGACCACATATATTTATCTACCGCCTGCAGTTCTTTTTTGCAGTTCGGTCTGCTCTGCCAAATCCCTACGAGTGTTTTTTGAGTTACAGCTGCATGCCAAGATTAATGAATCATCATCGAGTGGGGGTGGGGGTGGGTACGGTTTTCTTTGTGTAAAATCCGATGTAGTTTGGCCAGGTGTTTGCCTCGAGCGAACCCTATGGATAGTTTTCCCCATTGAGAATGGCTGCCAAGACAGTATCTTCCTTGTTCCTTTCTACGGTTGGCACACAGATTTGCGCGAGAGTCGTCGCTGATAAATTTAAGCCATGCCACTGAAGTAGAAATTCATTGTTTCCTTTCCCGCCAGTATTTCCGTGGGCAGACGACCGGGACCTTATATGGGCTGTATAGAAGGAATACGGGTCCATAATACGGGTCCATAACCTGGGCGCCGTGGTGTAGTGGTGGATTTGGTGCATTGAAGCCGGAGAGTTCCAGGTATTAATCCACCTCAAACCGCTGTATATATGAACCTTGGGCCAGTTCTTCACTTGCAACTGCCCATGCGCTTCAGCGTGAAACTTCGATGCAGTGTCCGCGCTGTGGTCTGGAGCGCCTCTGAGTTAGCCTGGAGGGGCGCTATAGCAAAAGCGAGAAATAAAATTAAAATAAATAATTATGGGTCCTATATGGACTATACGGGCCGCTAGCCGTTGTATACATTATGTCGAGATCGTGAAACAGATGAAGTTGCTGACTTGTCATGCACGTGGCCGATTATCTGGATTAACTTGAACACTCGTGAATAAGCTGGTGCCCCGCGCTTTGCTTTTGAATGGCGCTCGAGAGATTTGAAGTTTGCGATTACAATTAAGAAGAGTCTGCTGCATGTGCGTCGTCTTCTTTTGTTTGATACCCACTCGTGTTTGGGGTGAGATGGGGTGGATGGGGTGGGGTGGTTGGAGGGCACTTCGATCCCCCAATTCACGATGCAGGGAATTACCCTTTTCGCAAGTTATTGTTTGACTTGATTTGCGATCTCGTTCGTTCGTTCTGCTTCTCGTGGTGTGGGCCAGGTGATGAGAACACCTGCGAGCCTTTCTCTTTGCCCGGTGCGCACTGATGTTAGCTTTGAACAGCGTATCGTTAAAGCTGCGCTGGGCCATCAGGCTGGACGGGCCATGCAGCGTTGTGGGAATATATCCCTATGGCTTTTATTGTGTAGTAGATAATCTCGAGGACCACTTATCAGTTGCTTGTTATCGTGTTACTTTTACTGCCCACTTTTCTTATCGTATATTTCTGATCGTGTCTTCGCAACCCTGGCGTAACAATTGCGACTTTCGTGTAATGAATTTGCGCACATAATGTTCTTTTTGTGCATCGCCGAGTGATGTGTTGAGCGCCTGTGAATAAGCTGGTTCCCGCGACTTCGCTTTTAATTGTGGGCGCTGTAGAAATCTCGAGGTTACGAGTACGATTACGATTGCTATTACGATTACTTTTACGATTACTTTTACGATTAGATTACTATTACGATTACTTTTGCGATTAGATTACTATTACGATTAATGTTACGATTACTTTTACGATTACTTTTACGATTACTTTTACTGTTACTTTTGCAATTGCGATTACTATTACGATTACTATTACGATTACTTTTGCGATTACTATTACGATTACTATTACGATTATAGTAGTCCTAGGTCTGTCGTTTTCGCCTTCGCTAGGCTGTAGATTGGCACGGCGTCAACTATGACGGTAAGTTGTTGAGAATTCCGTTTCGACATAATATGGTTTCACGTGTACTATAATAGGTTGTTATTGTTAAGATTTTTTAGAATTTTAATAAACAACAGGTTTATTATTGGAGTATACATGTTGATTGCATGATGAAAATGTTTACGGAAAGGTAGGCCCCTATAGCCTGTGCCCTTTGGCAGTGAGTGCTAATTGCATTTGTTCCCTAGAGGGAGTTGCGTCTATAGGTAGGTTAGTTGCCTATAACCTACTTAGAAAATTCCTTTTCTTGTGTTAGGTGGAATCTTTGGATGTGTCATCAGTTGTTTTATTTCATTTGAAATTTACATCAGTTTTTGTGAAGGATGATTGCGAATTGTATTGTATTGTAGGCCCTATTTTATTGTATTTTATTGTATTGAAGCATTTTAAAGTGTCTCTAGTATACGATGAACTGCTCAGTAGTACTCCCAGTGTGCAAGGCCCCACAAGAAGAAACAGGTTTTGAGAAACTGTGAGATGGAAAAAGAGAATCTGTCTGCCTGAGAGAATTAAAGAGTGTTTTCTTCTCAGAATTTATTCTGACCAAACGGGCATTTAACTTATTCATGGCATGCTGGGAAGTTACCTTTTCTGACCATACCACAATTACCCCATCATCTTATCGTGGCTTATTTTTTTATCCCTATCATGCTTATTTTGTGACACTTGTGTCTTGAATTTTACTTCACTTTTAAAACCTATAGATTTCTTGTTTTCTATAAACCTACAGTTGAAATCAAATGGATATTTTTGGGTGGGTTGGGGGGGGGGGATATACCAGTGTTTACTTGATCTTACCTAAGTATTTGTCATTGTGTGGGTTCCGATTTCCTATTTGAGAATAGATCATATAGGCTGCTGGTCCAGTACACTGCAGGCTGGTCATATATAGAAAATGCAGGGGTTAATTAAGATACAGTTATAGCAGGTGTGGGTGGTTTGAAGTAATTTTGGTGAGGGATGGTCGGAAACCACAAGCCTCAGGGGGTGCTTCTGTGCCTCAGAGCAGTTTGGTCAGTAGCCGAGTAGAGGTATCAAGGAACAGGCACCCAAAGTTTATGGCTCTTCAATTGCAGGGCTTGCCAACCCTTCCTTGTTGATATCTTCAACCATAAACACATTACTTGGTCAAGCTTCATTTAAGGAGAGGGTGTCTCTGTTTTGTATAAATGTCTTCCCGTTTGAGCTTGACAGTCCAACTCCACCAGGCAGTCCAACTCCACCACTGGATGTATTCTGTCAGTGCCAGTCCCAAGCCTGGATAAAGGAGGAGGGTGACACTAATAATTTTTGATATGACAGTGTCGTTTAAGCAGCAAACAAGAAACTTGAACTACATGTTATGTCCTACTATGAAATTGCTTGACTTCAAGTTTCTTCAATTCAAAATTCAGCTTCAGAGCTTTAATTTATGAATGGATGATTTTGATTTTGATTTTATAGCATTCATGGTTCTATTGATTGTCATAATTGATACTAAATAAATGCAGGAATAATAAGACTTGCACACATACTTTTGTGTATAGGCCTATTACTGACATGATGAAAAGTCACTTTTGAAGTAGTTTCACAAGGACTCAATTTAAATGCCCAGAGATACACTGTACAGTGATACGTAGGCTACTTGAATGCGAAATCATCATTTGCAGTTATTGTTACAAGTCATTCTATATGATGTCCACTCTCTTCTCAAGCTCATTAGGCTATATTGGTAAACAGTATTTATTTGAAAGCGAATTCGCAGCTCAATTTATTTCACATATCCTGCAGAGAGAGGTGCCAATGCTGACCGCTTTCTTAGATATTATTACTTTAGATGAAAAACGCTTTTATTTCATGTGCACTGATATCTAGCCTATAATAAACAACAGCGGCCAATAAAACCTGCCTCAAAGCAATATTTCCGCAGGGAGCATAATTATATTATCGGCCTTTGCTGATTACACTCAGTCATAAAATACTTCTGATATTGCAGAGCTGCGGGCTATATTATGGGCAGGCTGCATGGAAGTCGCGGCAAAAACTCTAATAGCCTAATAATTGAATTTGGAGAGGCAATTATAACCGATTTCATGCAGAGTGCCTGGAATATGAGGCGCGTTGAGATTTGCCAGAGTTACAATCTGCCGGAACTCGGCTTAATATTATGCGGTGTCAAACGGTCAAGTAGCCTATATATTTACTCCTATAGGGCCTACGTGCTTGGATATCCCTTTGAAAATCATTTCGCTACCGTTCTCTGTTATTCTGGTCCATTTAGATTTATTGTTGTTCCAGAATTCAGAAATGGTGTAAATGAATTTGAAGTAATTCGGACTTAGAAGGAACTTCAGACGCTAGTGGTATATAAATATGAGCCCGCCGCTCCAATTAAACTGGCACTTTTCTTTGCGTTATTTTACCGCCTCTTCTCTGGCCGCCGTCTGCTCGCTGGGATGCATCGAGCGCATGCGCACGGGATAAAAATTGAAATAATATATCTATTTGATTGGTCTGTTGTGCGTGTTGTGCATCGTCTTCAGCTTTCCTTCTGATGACTGCCAGTGACTGCAGCCAGGGCCCGATACAGTCGACATGCTGTATATTACTTGTCTCTCGCGTCTGATTATTCCCATCCATTTCCTCCATGTAAATATTACTTCCTGTGTCCGCCATCTTTGATGGAAATGAAATGACAGAACTCCTCCTCGGCTGTATATAGCCTACATACATTGTCATTTCATATCAGCGTCTTCTGAGCGTTGTGTTGTGTCTTCCCTTTGTAAAATAAATTATTGGACGCATGCGGGAAATTTACCTCGGTTATATTGTGACCGTGTTTTTATCAGGTGTTTTATTAGTCATTAGTTTTTGTTTTTCTGGTGTCACAAGTTGACTATTCTAGGTCCTATACTCAGTATACTGCATGGCCTTGCTGGTGACCAGGTATATTTAATATTTTACAATGGCCTTGCAGTAAACAGTAAACTTAATTGCACGCGTGATCGATGTGAGAGTTAAAGGGCCTACTTTAATAAAACTTTTTCTAGAGAAGCGTTTTTTGATTTATGTTGTTTTTTAATTAGCCAGGTCGAGCAACAACAATTGCAATGACAATAACAATATCAATAATAGTAATAACTAATAACGACATTCACCTGCGTGCATGCCAGATGTAGACCTTGAATCTTTGCCATGGATAGCCGTGATAATCTTTTATAGGTTTAATGTTTAGCCTACTGCTACTATCATCATCATCGTCGTCAAAGTCGTCATCATCATCATCATCATCATCATCATCATCATCATCATCATCATCATCATCATCATCATCATCATCATCATCATCATCATCATCATCATCATCATCAGCATCATCATCATCATCATGTTTATTATCAGTGTGGTGTGTGTGGAACACTGTGGGTGGGTTGGTGGATGGATGGGTGGATAACTAGTTGAGCCACAGTCCTGGGAACACATCAAGCAGTAGCGTAATTGTAAAAAATAAGTTTAAGTGGGGTTAGACATTGATTTATATGAAGTTATGATTTCTCAGAAGACTTTCCTATCGACGACTGAGAGGCAGGACCTCTTTCAAGGAATTTTTACAGCTGCACCCCCCCCCCCCTTCATCCTTGGTAAATGATTTCCAGTCGAATGAAAAATTAACATTTTAAACTATATTTAAGTGCACAAAAATGCCTTCACAGCCGTACAAATTCATTTAGAACTGCATGCCTGCTTGTGGGGGTTGTCTCACCTAAGGGTGAGAATTTTCGGAGTTTCGGGTTCAACCCCCCCCCGTCTTTCTTAGGATGCCATACTAATCTCCTCATTGCAAGTCACAGCACCATTTAAATCAACGTCTGATCACCCCCCAGTTATTTTTCTACAATTCTCATACTGGAACCCCCTCTCAGCCTCCCGGTATCTCTCACCCCGACATTACGTGAACTGTAATCACAGGGTAATCGGTTTTAGGAAAAATGATGATTCGAACTATTGACTAATGTTTACTGCTACTATCATCATCATCATCATCATCATCACCATCATCCTCATCATCATCATCATCATCATCATCATCATCATCATCATCACCATGTCTTCCCTGTGGTTGGGTTAATCAGTGCAGCAGACGACCCGCTGCTGTTCCATTCTTCTGCGAATGAAGCGGGAATGACAGCGCATGCGCAGATCTGCGCTAGAGAAATGGATGACTTTTCCAGTTACGCAATATTGCATTGGAATTAAGGTCGTCCGGTGGAAAACAATTTCTCGGAACCGTCTCTTTGTTCCCTTTCCACTATAATAATGGTTAGAGGGAAATTCAAAATTGCGTTGTCCTAGGGGCCAGGCTGCGCGACTTTGCTTGCTTGTATGTATGTGTGTGGGATGTGTATGTATTTATGTATGTGCGTAATATGTATGTATGTGTGAGCACTTGTGCTACCTGCTACCACTACTACTAATATACTGCTACTACTACTACTACTGCTGCTGCTAATACTATTAATCCCCATTGAAATCCTTTTCTTCTTGTCCTTACAGTTATTTATTTATTTATTTATTTATTTATTTATTTAGTTAGTTAGTTAGTTTGGATCATACACTGTGCACGCCTCTCTGGAAATGATCGTTTTGCTTGTGCACATGCCGCACCCACCCCTCCCACCCATCACCATTCCGGTGGTCCGCAAACAACTATTGATGAAGAGTTTGCTGTGGTGTTGATGGTGGTGGTGGTGGTGGTGGTGGTGATAGTGGTGATATTATCATCTTCTTCCATATACTGATGAACTTGCACTGGCGCGTGCCGCCATCTGTCCACGTGGCTCGTGTCGTTTTTTGACCGAATATATATATATATATATATATATATATAAGCCTATATATACCTACAATATATATACACAATATATGTATATATATACGGCGCTGTCTTATGTGACGATTAATTATGGGGGATTTAGCAGCAGCAGTAGGGTCTTAATCGGATGGCCGCCGCATGGTCAGAATATCACTGTTGGCTTCTCTCTTTGTTTGACACGCTCTTCTATAATAGATACATTTATGTGCCTTATGGACGGGATCTTTTTATGTAGGCCGATGTATCGTAGATTTTGTATGTGACGCATGGTATGCTTTGTATGTATGATATTAGGTTTGTATGCATGCATGGCACGTGTCTTATGTGTCCTTGTATGTATATAGGCATGTATTGCATGTACATTTATGTTGTAATATGCATGTATGTATGTAGGTATGTATATGGTATGTACATATGGATTGTACTTGTCATAACATATGGTATACGTGTACCTTGTAGTTGTGTATGTATGTACTATGTATTGTATGTATGTATGTATGTATGTATGTATGTATGTATGTATGTATGTATGTATGTATGTATGTATGTATGTATGTATGTATGTATGTATGTATGTATGTATGTATGTATGTATGTATGTATGTATGTATGTATGTATGTATGTATGTATGTATGTATGTATGTATGTATGTATGTATGTATGTACATGTATGTATGTATGCATGTATGCATGTATGCATGTATGTATGTATGTATGTATGTATGTATGTATGTATGTATGTATGTATGTATGTATGCATAAATGCATGCATGCATGTATGTATGTATGTGTGTGTATGTGTGCGTGCGCGTGCATGCGTGCGTACGTGTGTACGTACGTACATGTTTAGTCACAATAGACGGGGAGCAACTACAGGGTGGGCCAAAAAAAAGACCCACCTAAGATTTTTGTCAATATCTTGACCAAAAGTAATAATTTCGATATGAAATTTATCAGTCTTAAAGACAATTCATATTTACACCAGATGGCCAGATTTCATTAAAATATTTCAAACAGAACAAAAGTTATACCACTTTTAGTGAAGCCACCCACCGTTTTTTAACGATTCAAAAACCCAACGCAACAAAAAGTTCTAAAAAATCAACTCAATTATTCTGACGAATATCTTGGCCAAAAGTTGGAATATCGAAATGAAATTTTACACGCTTAGAGACAATTCATATCCACACATGATCGTCAGATTTCAGCAACATATTTCAAACAGAACAACAGTTATATCACTTTTAGTGAGGCCACCCCCCATTTTTTGATGATTCAAAGACGTAACGCAGCAAAAAGTAGCAAAAACACGATTTTATTAAGTCTAATCTCAAATAATTGTTATCAAATAGCCTTCATATTGCCAGGTGATCATTATTATTACTATTTAAAACAGAAACAGGGTACCAGCGTAGCTGCACGTCACTGAGAAGTCACTTAGCAAGATGACATCAAATTGGTAAATAAGGAATCTGTCAGATTAATCAACAGGCCCATCAAGAACTTTGCAAAGAGACTCAACAGAAGTTTTAGCACTGGTGGTGGGCACATTGAACACAAGTTGTGGAGCACTACCAAGTTCATTTGACAACAGTTATTTGATTCGAGGCTTAAAAAATCGTGTTTTTGCTACTTTTTGTTGCGTTTCGTTTTTGAATCGTCAAAAACGGTGGGTGATCTCGCTAAAAGTGGTATAACTTGTGTTGCGTTTGAGATATTTTGATGAAATCCGGCCTTAATGTGTAAATATGAATTGACTTTAAGCCTGTAAAATTTCAGTTCGAAATTCTTACTTCTGGCCAAGATATTGACAAAAAACCTAATTTTTTTGCGTTTCATTTTTGAATCGTCAAAAAACGGGGGGTGGCCTCACTAAAGTGATATAACTTTTGTTCTGTTTGAAATATATAGATGAAATCTGGCCATCATGTGTAAATATGAATTGCCTTTAAGACTGCAAAATTTCATTTCAAAATTTTTACTCCTGGCCAAAATATTGGCAAAAAACCTGGGGGGGTCTTTTATTTTGGCCCACCCTGTACATCAGAACGGCGCTGTTTCTGATGCAATTAAATCTCTTTGAGGCGACAATAGATCTGTGAAAAGTTCAACGTACATTCGCCGCCTACAGAAACTTTCCGTCGTTACAGTGTCTTACCATAATAATAATAAAATTATTGTCTGTGATTCAATGCTGCGCGTTTTGTGGGTTTAAGGGAAATCGACGAACCGGAAATTACTGACCGTCCCCCTTCTTAATTCAAGAAAACGCTTATGACGCTGCCCACTCCGCCCCACTCCGCCCCCATTTTCCACCCATCCGGACACAGTCATTGGGGAACATCTGGACACCTCGGACGTCCTGCGGATGTCCGCCCGTCCATCTGGCCATCCGTCCGTCCGCCCGTCCATCTGGCCATCCGTCCTTCCGTCGGTCCGCCCGTCCTTCCGTCCGTTCGGGCGTCACCAATAATTTTCTAGTGTCCGCGAGGCAATGAGAAAATTGCTGTGGCCGATAGCAGCAGCTTCTGTGTGTGTGTGTGTGTGTGTGTGTGTGTGTGTGTGTGTTTGTGCGCGTGCAATTCATTGAACCCTGCTGCTGCTGTTGCATACGTTGGCTCCACGGGCGTGCGTGGGCGGCCACGGCGTTCGCCTCTTTCGATTGGCCCGAAGACGGGCGGTTTGTTGTTGGTCGTGAGTGAGGCGGTTGCTGCATGTCGGGCGGGTGCGACGAATGCACGGGAGGGCGGGCCGGGCCTGTCGCTGCATTCACACAGGGTTCCAAAGGAGGGGATAGGAATGAAAAGGCAGGAAATGAAATCTCACGTGGGTCAAAAGTTGAGCACTTCTGAAGAGATCGCTTTTATAAATGTGACTGCGGCGGTGATCAGGTTGACACACAGAAGAACGCGTTCGAAGTTTCTAACGACGAGGTTGTGAACGTTGCAAGGAAGGAAGGAACGGGTCTTGTGTAATTTTATAGCAATTGCGTTGGACAGCAGTGTGTTTGCGAATATATCTGTGACTTCCCGAGATGCGCTCTCAGACATATATATCGGAGTTTATTCGCTTGTCTCTGGACATTCTTGTTGAACTGCGATATTGAAAGTGTTACCGAACTGGTTGTTGGTTGATATGGTAGCCTATCCGTCCAAATGGCATTTGACGGTCTTAGACTTTTGAAGGTGAGCTATTATTATTATTATTTCTCCCCCGAGGTGCATAGGATCCCTTAGGACTATTTATCATTATTATTAGGCCTATGATTACTATTTTTCAATCTAAAATATATTTTTTATGTTTAGGCCTGTTTCTATTTATATTTTTATTGTGTATTTAAAATATATTTATTTTGGGTCATTGTCAGATAAAATAGTCTTCAATTATCATCATCATCATCATCATCATCATCATCATCATCATCATTCATCATCATCATCATCATCATCATCATTCATCATCATCACTGTTAATTTGCAAATCTGCAGTAGTAGTAGCCTACTTCAGTTTAACGGTATACAGTGTGTGATAACAAAGATCATTAGCGTCGCCCTCCTCCTTTATCCAGGACTGGGACTGGCACTGCCATAGTGTGAACAACGTCAGAGTAGTTGCAGATTAGTTGCACAAAAACAAGCTGGGTAACTTTTTTTAATTGCTGTAGAGAAACTAGACACAATGGCTGATGATGCAGCCTCTGATGATATAATCTTTGGCAAGCACGTTCCGTAAACGGGGACCTGAGATGACTTGGCACCGATTCAAGTGGGCAGAGGTGGTGAAGATTCTGATCTGATAATTAAATTTATTGAAAAATTGATGGGTCATCAAGGGTGCTATAGAAAAACGGTAGCCGTAGAAAATATCTGCATGTATATTTACATTACAGATTTTTCGTGCATTTGATGTAGATGGAATTTGTTGTTTTTCTCTAAAACTGTTTTACATTGGGACTTAAATTATTAAAGGGTTATTTGGGAATGTGATTAATCATATAGGTGAGGTGACCACAGTTATTCCTACAGTGAACCTGACTCCTATCCAGTACCATAGACAGGACCACTCTGGCACGCCATTCTATGCAATTTGATGACGAATTGCCCAAACTATAATTATATAGTTTGGGCAATGAGATATTAATTCAACTCAACCTTTCAAATTCTTTCAGTGCCTTTGTATTTATTTGACTGTGTGTTTGAAGTTTTGTCACTCTTTGTGAATACATCCTCTGAAGGCAGTCTCTTGAGATTGTGCTATGTAAGTTATTATGATGGCAATTACAATTTAGACCACTTCACGTGGTGGGCCCCGATTAACCCCTTTGGGTGTATTTGCCCCAGCCATTATGCTCCTGTGTTAGTCACTTACTGGGTGTAAGTGGCACTATGAGGGTGGAGGTATGCAAATGTAAATGCCCACAGGCAGAGGTGGCAATCCCAGGAGGGAACATTGGGGTCATGCACCCGTCATTTAGGCAGCCTATATAGGCCTGAAATGGCCTCCCCTGGAGCTTTTCCCCTTTCCCAGATCCCTCCTATATTGTTTACTCACCTTGAGAATGTTCTTTTGTTCGTGCTGGGGTCGGGTGCACCTCTAGTAGTTTTCTGGGAAAATGTGCTATATAAAAGTATAAAATTTCAATATGAATGAATGAATTATGTTTGTTCCAATAATGCTGTCTACGTTTCACTAGTGTGTTATTTTGTGGCATTTATTGTAAGGTTTTATGGGCCAGACAGATGCCATGGCAGTTTAAAAGGAGCTGCAGTTAAAGACACCCGTCTTTTCTCTGTGGTCCTGATGAACCAGAGCCACATACTGCATGCATGGGTTACTTCCACCCCAAAAGCCCCAACAATATAATACCCTGCAACCACGATCGCATGACCCTTGCCTACCCTACCTCTTAACTGATAACTAATTTACAGTGCAAGGCATTTAGAGATAGTGTTGTAATCCTAAATTGTGATTGTTGTTAAGACTATGTGCTTTGCTACATGTTTAACGACACAGCCATATATGAAAGATGATTAGTGTCGCCCTCCTTCTTTACTAAGACTTGGGACTGGCACTGGCAGAGTGTTACCAGTGGCGGAGTTGTATGTGCACCAGAATGCGGATAATTGTACAATTGGGTAATAAAAGACATGCTTTACTTAGTATGTATTACTTACTTTTACTGACTTAAAATGCGTGAGCACCACTGAGCAATTGTGTAGGCCTACACAGTTTTTAAAATGTGCCTGCTGTCCTCGCCCTCTCCTTTAAAATCATATTGCAGCTGCTACCCAAAGGCCCTGAGTTCTTATGCCCCTCTGTCCTTAACCCCATAGATCTTAATACCCTTTTTAGCAGTCATGCTCTGTGTATAGTCACCATTTTTATGGATCTGTCAGTTTCAACAACAGACTGCAGACATTTACATGTAGTTCTTTACTAATGCAAATTATTGTTTATATTTATTGGGTGGTTATGTCATGTTAATTTATGAGTGCACGTCAAAAGTGATAAAAGATGAGGCATCAGATGTTTGTCAAATGAGACTATAGAAAACGCCCTTTCAAAGTAGTGAATTCCGACAAATTTTTTTATTAGTGAAATAACATAGACAGCTGTTTATAATATCATATCGGATCATATATGAGAATTTATAAAGCGCCTTTTACAGTACTAGTTAGCTATATTCAGAGGCGCTCTCAGCATAACAGCCCTGAGGCAATAAGAAAGCCTTCAAACATTGGCCAGCCCATGGTATATTCTTTTAAAAGCTGTTGGTAGTGAATTCGACAAAGTTGTTGGTACTCAATTCCTGTAGTGAATTGATAGTGAATTCCTTATAAAGGTGAGGCTGAAGGACCAA
>OX243827.1:8775973-8780512 GCA_945859605.1 Lumbricus rubellus
TCGTAGTTGGGAATTTAATTATATATTTTACTTATAATTATTATTTTTAAATTTTATTTTTTGCTTATTTTAGTTGTAATTTTTAAGTCGTAGTTTGGAATTTAATTATTATTTATTTTATTTATTATTTAGTTTTATCTCTTTTTTAGTTTTTATTTATTTTAGTTGTAATAGTCATAGTTGCGAATTTAATTATTTATTTTACTGATTAAGTACTATAATCATGCAAGCAGAAGTTCCTGTATTTATTTGTTTTGACTTTCCTCTTTTAGATGAGAAATCCTGTATTGAACAAAAACAGAAGATTTAAATTATCGACCAGCTTTTCCTCAACGAGTGAAGGACACAAGTTCTGAGTGGCTCTCTGACTGCAGGAATGTTTCAACGCTCAACTTTCACTCGTTTATTTTCGATCTTCAAAACGAACTGTTTGTGTTTGAAAGTCCGGACAGATAGAATAGCTAACGAAAACAGAATGGCTTCGCTTTTCTGGATTACGATATTCGCATCCTTCTTCGTCGTCGTTAGTTGCACTGCGGATGGATCTCCACAGATAGATGTCGCTAGTGACGGTTAGTAATTTAAGCATCACTTGTCTCGTTTGGATTGTTGTGCCAAGCATAAAAGAGGAATATTAGTTTAGTCGAGAAATTTGAAAATTGTATTGTATTATATTAGCGCCCTTGTGAAGTGCCTTTAATATGGTGAACTGTTCAGGTGTGCTGCCAGTGCGCAGGGACATGAGAGAAGAAATATGTTTGTAGAAAATAAAATGAGTGGAGGGATTACCAGCTAGAAGTGCATGCTATGTTACTGATCTACATACGTGTGCATGCATACATGCATAAATACATACATGCATACATGCATACATACATACATACATACATACATACATACAGGGTGGGCCAAAAAAAGTGAGAACACCCTGTAGAATACGAGTTATTTACAAATATAATTCAATTAATTATATTGTTTTCATATATTTTTGTTTGCCAAGTATTTAGCTAATCAGAAATCATGTTCAATGTGTTCTCCTTGCTTCTCAACGAGTTTTTCTAAGCGTCGACGCCACTCGGTTTTATGCTACTGCATGTCAATGAAACGCTGTCCCAGATTTCTTCATTCTTCGAAGTTCGATTATTGCGAACTTGAGCTGCTCAACTGTGGTAAATTTTCGCCGAAGGTAGACTTTTTCTTGCAAAGCACCCCATATGGTATAATCTACTTTGTTTAAATCACAACTTTTCGATGGCCACATATCTGGTTCGATGAAGTTAACATTCTCCTGCCAAAGAAAGTTGATTGTAGCCTATTTCTCGCTTTATGAGATGGAGCTCCATCTTGCTGCTGTAATGTCCAATTATGGCGATCACATATCGCCTTGTCTCAGAACATGTCCACAATAGTATTCACTGTTTACTTTGGCGCCTGGCTCAACGAACACAATATTAGTTTTACCCATTCGAGACACACCAACTGATATAAAAGATACCGCGCGGCTGAAATGGTCATGTTCTCGTATGAGTCGACTTTCCTGAACTTACATTTTTCTTTGTTTCAACGGAATAAACAGTTAACTGGAGTGGCATCGGTGAATGTTTTTTCGTCTGTAAACCAGATGCTTCGATCGTACACTTATCTCATTAGGAAACCGCTCAAGTAGCTGCCGACTGCGTTGCAAGCGTTTCAAAGTGACATTTTCATTGAGCTTCTGCCCGATTACACGCTTGTACGTTTTGAGTTGTAAATTTTGCTTTAAAATGCGTCGAAATAAAGACATCATATAGCTAAATAGGTAAGTAAGTGAATGAGCAAACAATTTAAGCTATTTTGGATACAGTGAAACAAGTTTTGATGCAATTACACTACTTTTTACGCGATGTTCTCACTTTTTTTGGCCCACCCTGTATATACATGTGTTTGTTTGTATGTGCACTTGTTATAGCGCCCCTTCAAGCTCTCTACTCAGAGGCGCTCCCGATGCAGAGCGGACACTGCATCGGAGTTTCACGCCGAAGCGCTGAGCAATTGTGAGTGAAGGACTTGCCCAAGGTCCTTACGCGGCGAGGTGGATTCGAACCTCGAACCTTCCGACTTCAAGGCAATGACGCCACCACTACACCACCGCGCCCCACAAGTTGTGCATGCATGTGCGTGTAGCTACACTGCTGATTTTTTACTTGCTTACTTAATGTATGTCCAGAGAAAGTGGTTTTAAGACTTTCTTCTTGACAACTAAAGATGGAAAAAACTTCTTTCTGACGTCATTTAATTGCATGACCGTTGCAAAGGTGTTTTATATATTTGCATCCAGCTACTTATTAAGGGTGTTTAAATGATGCGTTTTTGGGAGATGATCTTTATGAGGGGTTATGTAACGCAGGTTGTTTTTCCTTCCAAATACATTTTTGAAGAAGTCCACTGACAGATTTATGGATAAGAATCTGATTCATTATAAAGACTTAATAATTATGAAAGTGATGTACGCCCATTCATTCGGCAACATCTGCGCCAGATTTCCTTATGCTAATCTTGAGAGATTATCATAAGAATGGGTCTGCTTAATTACTGGCCTGTGTGATGGATCGACATCCCCTAAAGCCGCCCTATTAGATGCTCAAGGGCTTCAAGGATATCAGAGGTGACTGATAATGCACTTTAAAAATAGTGTGGCCAAAGAAAGGATAGACACTGAATGTCTGGTATCCAAGCACATAAAGTGTTACCACTGCCAAACAGTTTACGAGTGTGCTGTGTATGCCTGTATTCAGATATTTATATTATGGCTTTAGTTACTTATGAAAGCAGGTCCTATGTTGAGTATCTCTCGTAGATGCCTACATGTATCATATGTACATACCCACATTCAATACATACAATCATGAGTATATAATTTGACATGCATGCTGGCCATGTGACCATGTATGCATGCAATGTGTATGTACCGTATTGTAGGTCTATGTATGTTCATGTATGCATGTATGGTTATTGTGTTTGCATGGTATATACGCATGCACACACACACAGACACAGATATGCATGTGAAATTGTGCATCATATGTATATATATACGTATTTATGTATGTAATGTATATGTAGGTATGTATATTCATATGTATGTATGTACTTTTGTTTGTATATATGTATGTATGTGTGTATTTATGTATTATGTACATTTGTTTGTATGTTTGTATGTTGTATGTACATGTATGTATGTATGTATGTATGTATGAATGTGTGTAAAAGAGTGCTTTGTGCAAGCTTCACCAATTTTCTGATTGCATCCTGACGACTTCAAAATAGTATCTGCTTTACCCGGACATGAATAATTTTGACGATCAACTCGAGATGTCATCGGGATTGCTTAACCTCTGACCGCGGTCACCATGGCAACCCATCGGCGACGCTCGCCATTGGTCGACGGCGGTCACGTGGTGTGTTGTGATGGGATGTAGATTATCGATCATCGGCTGAGTGTCTGTGTGGCGAGCAGCTGCCAGCCGCTGACCAGCGCTGAATGATCTGTCAACTAAGCGCTGAAGAAGGGCATTGACAGTTTGACAATCGAGCTTTTGACGGATCGTTTTAATCTGCTGCGCCTCCTCCTCGTCCAGGGCGACGGTTGACTGAGGCTTTGTTACGCGTTGTTGTTGTTGTTGCTGTTGTTGTTGCTGCTGTTGTTGTTGTTGTTGTTGTTGTTGTTGCATTGGAAGGCTGTGACTGCATTAGTTGGGGTTCCACGTGTGCGTGGAGACTTTTCCAGCTGAGAACGCCTGTCGTTAGTATGTTTGGCAAGCAAAAGTTGTGAGTGAAGGACTTGCTCAGGGTCCCTACATGGCAGCTTGAGGTGGATTCGAGCCCGCGGCTTTCTGGCTCCACATGCATACATGCATGTGTACATACATACATACATACATACATACATACGTACATACGTACGTACATACATACATACATACATACATACATACATACATACATACATACATACATACATGTACATACATACATGTACATACATACATACATGTACATACATACTGTTTGTATGTGCGATGTATATTGTACATGTAACATGCATATAATTATTATTTGAGTCTTGATGGCACGCATGTGTGTAGGCACGTATTTAAACATTTTAATGTCTTTTCTCTGACCCTGGTTCAGTTCTTCTACATAGATCTTTTGTCGAAGGTGAGAGGAACCCTTTAGTTCCCACCCAGTCTTGTATGAATTATGAAGCTGATGATTGCTAATATTTCTGGCTGCATGGGCGGGTGGTGTTGTGTTGTGTTAGATTCAACCACAACGGACTTGAAGGAGGACGAGGACGATGAGAGAACGAGCGTGAGGAATCCGTTTATAGCTTTCATTTATTTGCAATATTTCATGAATTTGGGTTCAACTAGGATTTTGTTTTGCGGATGCGGTGAGTTGAGGGGCAGGGAGAGTAGACGGACGGACGGACGGATGGTCATGAAGAGAGACAGACAGACAGACAGACAGACAGACAGACAGACAGACAGACAGACAGAT
>OX243827.1:8780712-8923212 GCA_945859605.1 Lumbricus rubellus
CGATGAAGAAGACCCGCCACGGTGGCTATTAATAGACAGGGGGTGGATGGGAGATGTAGGCCTTTCTCTCCAGTTGGGAGGTCTGTCTGCCCAGGGATTGGAATCTTGATGTGGATTTGCCCTAAGTTTAAGTTTATTAAAATGAAATCACAAGTTTTTTTCTCAAGTTGTTTGGGTTATGGATCCGACTTGGTGTCATCATATTTGGCATGGCAGTAAATGTGTCATCTTATTTATTAGGTTAATGTGTCATCTTATATAGGTTGATGTGTCATCTTATTTAGGTTATTATGTCATCTTATTTAGGCCAGGGAATCATATTAGTTAGTGTGTCATCTTAATTAGGCACATTTGTTAGTGTGTCATCTTGATTAGGCATATTGGTTAATGTGTTATCTTAGTCAGACACATTCGTTAGTGTGTAATATTATTTAAGTTAATGTGTCATTTTATTTGGGCACAGTTATAAATGGGTCATCTCATTTGGGCACATTGGTTAATGTGTCATCTTCTTTAGATAGCCTACAGTGTGGTATTAATAATTACCACTGTTACTAAGTATTAAAATTTGATTTTAAGTTATTGGTGTCATACCATGAAATTATTTTACCAAAGTGATTTGTCATTCGAAAACAAGATTTTCGTCCTGCACTACAGGATCATCAAAACTGTTTCTGTTATGTACACTTAATGCTACATGGAAGTTATTCATAAAATTTTGTTAGAATATTGACTTTGCCTGACCCACGAATAAAGTAAAATTGTGGGGCGCCTTGGGGTAGACTGCGTTCGGCGCTTTGGAGTCGTAGGGTTCCCAGCTTCGAATCAACCTCAAACCGCCGCTTATAAGGACCTTGAGCAAGTAATTCACTCGCAATTACTCGTGCGCTTCGGTGTGAAACTTCGATGGAGTTTGTTTGTATGTGCACTTGTTATAGCGCCCCTTCAAGCTCTCTCTCTCTCTACTCAGAGGCGCTCCCGAATGCAGAGCGGACACTGCATCGGAGTTTCACGCCGAAGCGCTGAGCAATTGTGAGTGAAGGACTTGCCCAAGGTCCTTACACGGCGAGGTGAATTCGAACCTCGAACCTTCCGGCTCCAAGGCAACGACGCCACCACTACACCACCGCGCCTCACAGTGTTCGCGCTGTAGTCGGGAGCGCCTCTAAGTAGACAGCTTGAGGGGTTGCGACATGGCAAATTGTGAAATAAAATAATATAAATAAATAAATAAAAATAGAGCCTTTTTCCGAGGGTGGACAGGTTTGTGCATGTGATCTTGAATCTCAAGGATCGAGTCCGTTATGGATATAAATAATATTATTTATAGAAAGGTTACTGAGGTCTACAGCATGCAGCCATAGCACTCTGGGTGTCGGATATCTTTTCGTCTGTGTTTACCGCTAACGTTTCGGTTCGCGACTTCAAAAACTCTAAATAAACAATTCACGTTTTGACCCCTGGACGAAGAACGGTTATGGAAGGAAAATTTTAATCTTTCCGTTTGACCCGTATTTCGAATTCTCTCCGGTTCTCACAACCCTCGCCGTATCAGGTCTCCGTATACGCTGGGAACAGGAATAATTAAGGGAGGGAGTGGTGTTAGAACCGTTTCCTTGTGCCTGTTTTAATTGGAGGTAGGCCTAGGTTGACATGCGTGTTACTGCATAGGAGGTTTTCGGTTTTACGCGAGGCGTTTGAAATCCGATGCGTAGGCTATTCGGTCGTAAGAACCGGTTGTTCTTTGCATTCGATACGCGTGTGTTTTTTCTGGATAGGATTAAATTTTCGTCTTTCTATAGAAGGACTTCTTGTGCCTTTCAAAGGGTCGTCGTATACGTGGGATTGGAGAAAATAGATCTTTGGGGTAGCCTATCTGCGTTTGTGATGTTTTATGCTTGTCATTTGAAAGTGATGCTGTATCAACTTAAACGACTTCAGTTGGAGTTAGATATTGTTACAAGCAATTCTAATGTCGTGAACAAAATTAGTGCTCCAATTATGGAGAATTGAA
This sequence comes from Lumbricus rubellus, assembly GCA_945859605.1. Classification (NCBI taxonomy): domain Eukaryota; kingdom Metazoa; phylum Annelida; class Clitellata; order Crassiclitellata; family Lumbricidae; genus Lumbricus; species Lumbricus rubellus. Next base: position 8,782,727 of record OX243827.1, read on the forward strand.
ATTCGCACGCTTCCTATAACCATAAACCATAAATTTTTTTGAACCCAAGCAATAATATATGACTTCGAGTCTTCCAGTAACAAGTAGGCCTATAGTAGAAAAAGAACAATGGATCAAATGACTACAACCCTAAGGACCCTCGGTTCTGCTAGTGGGCCACCGGTAACAATTAGGCCTATGAAATAAACTTTGGCAGAGTTGGTAATAACAATATAATTTAAGCAATTCTATTGTCGTGAAAAATTAGTGTTAAATGCTTACATTGTCGAGGAGCTATAGATACTGGGCACCCATGACGCGGTGGTGTAGTGGGGCTACGGTGGCGTAGTGGGTATATTAGTTGCCATGCAGCCGGATGGTTGCAGGTTCGAATCCACCTCAAGTCACGGCGTTGGGACCTTGGACAAGTCCTTCACTCGCAAATGCTGAGGGCTTTGGCATGAAACTTTGATGCAGTGTCCACGCTGTAGTCAGGAGCATATCTGAGTAGATAGCTTGAATGGGCGCTATAACAAGTGTACATACAAGCAAACAAACAGCCGGGGGGGGTTGCAGGTTCGAATCCACCTCGAGTCGCCACGTAAGGACCTTGGGCAAGTCCTTAACTCGCAATTGCTTAGCCCTTCGGCATGAAACTCCGATGCAGTGTCCGCACTGTCGTCAGGAGCACCTCTGAATAGTCAGCTTAAAGGTGCGCTATAACAAGTGCACATACAAACAAACTGGCGCTATATGAAAAGTCTACATCTAGTCATTGGCGAGGATTCAAGAAAAACTCGGGTCTGCAGTGGCCGTGCATATTGGATGGTGTTATGACTGTATAAGATTTGCGCATAGCCGTAAGGAAAGCCTCTAATCAGTTGGGAAGTTGTTTATGCATTCGCTGCAGCTTCTGGATTTTATTCCAATTCCTTTAAGAGTCTGAGTCAACTTTATGAGTGCAACTAATAAAACGGCGCCCGCGGCAAAAACTTTCAAACGGCCGACATGCGCCGTGCCATTCGAGACCTGCGCTTAAATATTTTTGAAAGGCGTAAAGGAGACTGCAGGCGACCCCATAGATAGGCACCTCTGCTGAAACCGTATCTGGCATTGAGGAATGCCGTGACCCGTTCTTGAGGCACAAACGATTTTGAAGTGGTTGTTTCGGTAGAAAACTGATGCTCTGTTTAAGGGAATCGAAATGATCCTGCTACAAGATGCTCGTGTGTTGCAAACTCCCCCATATACGTGGATCATGGTCTGACCCCTCATCAATTTTTCTACAATTCTCATGCTTGCTTTAAACGTGTCTTATGAATGTGGCAGTATTTAAACTTGTAAATTCAATAATGAAAGGAAAGGGATAGAAACTATTTTTTTAAAACTTAGTACGGTAGGCCTAGCGTTAGATTGAGTTGCGAAAGACTGGTGCCTGGACATGGTGTTCATGTATTACGTCATCTTTTCCTATGGATAGCCTACATTCCAGCGACATTAAAATCTTCAACGTCTTTTTCACGAATTCGAACTTCCACTAAAAAATAATTAGGAATTTCATATCAAGGGTCCTGTATAAACGAATTTTTCTCTGCTATCATAAGCAAAACATTTTTTAAATTATTTTTCTGAGCTGTCTTTCTTGTTGCCATTTATAGCATTGTGTGCTTGGGTGCAGTGTGTCATCCATGTGTTTGGATTTATAATAAAACGAATACATCTATACGAGTGACGATTATGAATTCGCAGATAATAATAATTTTATGCTATCACTGTTGACGTGTTGTCAATAATTGGTTGTGTCGTTTTATTCAAATTGAATACAAAACTAGATTGACTGATCATGCTAAGTACGTGGTTGGCAATTTTTGCATTCTTCTTTGCATTCCTTGCATTAGTTGTTTTGTTCTTTCATTCTCTTCTTCGTATTATTTTCCGTCTTTGCTGTCTTCTTTGAATTTTTCTTCGCAATTTCGCTCTTCACGTACTTTTTCTCCACTTCTTCATCTTCTCCATCTTTTCCATCTTCTCCACTTCTCCATCTTCTCCATTTCTCCATTTTCTCCACTTCTCCATTTTCTCCATCTTCTCCATTTCTCCATCTTTTCCATCTTCTCCACTTCTTCATCTTCTCCACTTCTCCATCTTCTCCTTTAGGCCCATGGGCATCCATAAACATTTTTAAAGAAAGGACAAAACACAATATTGACTGTAAATTTTTTTAACAAGAGTTGAAAGACTGGAAAGCATGCATTAAGTTGAGGAAAATGTGTGCACATTTCAGAGAAGTTTCTTAATGTACCGTACTTCTCCGTTTTACTTTTGTGTTACATTGGTAACATTAGTATTTTTGAGCAAAGAAATTTTTTAATAGCAAAACGTAGTTGTTAAATATGGGTGCCAATTTTAAAGGGGTGGGACAAGTGCCTCTTCTTGCCCGCATACGGTCGCCCATGTATAGGCGTGATAGAAATCTCTACACACTGGTATAACTCAATCCTATAACCAATGGGTTTAAATAATGTCTTATATATTCCTGGGGCATTCCCAATCTAGGCCTAGGGTTTATATAACTTGCGTTAACTATTTAGTTTTCACTTTGATTATTGCCTGATTAATTTGTGATACATGTAATGCTTTATGTAACTTTTTCCTGCCTTATATCTTAGTGTGCTTGATACTTATGGACCAATAAAAAATTGATTGATTGATTGGTGTTATGGACTGTTGTTTTGCTTTGCACTGGAGACAATAGACATGTCTTTCAGCTGTGTTCTGTGTGTTTTTGTTTTTAATCCAGACATCCAATTGGTTCCAGTGCTTGCAGTAAGTGAAGATCTTCAGACGAATTTCACAGTGAAAGAAGGATCGTCCGTGGTGTTTCATTGTCTTGCAGTTGGCAATCCCCCACCCTTCATCCTTTGGTACCGAGAAAAGAAGCTGCTCATGATAAAATCGAAACGGTAAGAAAGATTCATTCAAAGAATTCTTTTCGAAACACGGTTTCAATTGACGTTCATTTGCATCTCAGGCGATCTTAGCTTGTTACATGTTTAACGACACTGCCATATCAAAGATGATTAGTGTCGCCCCCCCCCCGCCTTTATCAAGAACGATTAAAAATGCTGTGCTATTTCTGAATATTAATGCTAATGTTGAATATTGTTTCATGAATATTGATATATATATTCTATCTGAATCTGAATATTATTTATAGAGATGAAGATCTGTTTCTGAATAATAATAATATTATTATTTAGTAATAATAGTAGTAGTAATAATAATAATAGCAATAATAATAATAATATTAGCCTAATAATAATTATTCTTCATATATATGGCGCTGTTATTACTATAGAAAAACTTGGAATTACGTTGTATGTAAATTGGTAGATGCCTTTTCTGTTTAGTTTTAAAGCTTTTGAAGTTTGTATTTTACGATTTTGATTACTACATCTGAAAGTAGTTTATCGTTTAGTAATGTTTTGAACGTTGTAGACATAATCTGCAAACCGATTTCCTTCAATTAACTGCAGTTCATCGTGAGGACTCTGGACGTTATTCGTGTGTTGCAAAGAATGATCTCGGGGAGGCACGGAGAATTTTCAGCTTGACCGTTCAGCCTATAGGTACTTGAGTGTTTTAATCATGACTTGTTATGGCATTTCACCTAATGTAATAATAATAATATTAATATTATTATCATTATCTGCGCACAGCCGTGGCCATTCAGTAGCATTTTCAGTGCAAGAACCCCAGAAAAGAATCTTAAGAAGTGTGAGATATGTTGGTAAAGATCCAGAAAGGAGTGTCTCTTGCAGAATGTATAGGAAAGGGTAGCCTTGGTATATGCCCTCATCTGACCTCACGATTTCCCGTCTCAATTCCCCACCTCGTCTTCCAAGGGAAGCATCGCCCCACTCCTCCACCCCCACTTCAGGTCACCTCATCTTATGATTCACGATCAGGAAGATTTTATTTCAGTGTGAACACAGAACAGGGCAAATACAGAGTTGACAATATCAACGCCTGACCATCTATGCAGCCTCCCTTATCCTCACCACATCACCTCATCTCATCACCCTACCTCGCCACGTCACCCCCTTCTCACAATATCGCCTCACCCCCTCCTATGCGATCCCTTCAAACGGTGATGTAATTCTAGTAGCAACATAAACCAGAACAGAAAGAGAAATGACAGAACAAGGATCACATGACAACATTTACAACTCTAGTTTCATTTTAAAATACAGACCAGCTGCCGATCATACATCGGTCTTTACACGTGTGCTTCGTATTCAGTGCCAGACGTCTCTAGGGGGAGGGGGGACGTGGAAGTTCCCCCCCCCAGGAAAGACATTTCGTCCAGAAAAATCTGTAGAGCTGTTGTTTGCATGGACATACGTAATGTTCCCTCCTCCAGAAAAATTATATTTGCGCAACATCCCTCCCTTAGAAATTCGACAGCTCTCTTGCTTACATGTAGGCTATAATTAATTGTTCATACGTAAAATTTCCCGGTCAGAAAATGACAAGAGCTCAGTGTATCGATGTAGGCTACTAACAAGAAAAAAAAAAAATCATCAGATTTGAAAGTGTCGTCGGTGACGATGTGTCTCCCCATAAACCTGAACCCTCCCCCTACTTCCCCCAAGCCGGATGACTAGATTAAACACTGCTTCGCATTGAAACGTCGAATTCTAAAGTCTAAACCATTCATTACGAGCCGAGCACGAAAAAACAACGACGTGTAAATCATTTTTTACGCCGCCTTGCTTAGAGCCATCATCGGACGCAAGCAATTATAATTAATTATATTCGACGCTTGCAACAGCAGCAGCGGCGTCGATGTGGACAGTTTTTACTGGCTGCGTCAACTCGGACTCACGAGCTGTATAGCTATTAATTTCCTTAATTTCCCACGAGTCTAACTATTAGCCGCCGCTAAGTGGCAGTATAAACAGTTGCCGTTGGCGTGGTCCATATGGGTGTGCAATTGTTGGGAACAATAGGGAGAAGGCTAGCTGCAGTGCCTGGACCAACCCCTATGCGCATGCACGCATGCATGCCGTTGCCGACGAAGCCCGGGGAAAAATTACCGACGGAAATTCGCCAGGGTATTTTGGCAAATGATAGTCACATCTCGATCCACCCCGTGGTAATTTATCCCTCCTCCTCCTCGCTCTCGGGGATAATTTGGCTGGTGGCTGTCATAGCTTTCGGATACGTTTTTTTATATACCCGAATTGCTTCTGTATTGTGTGGCTCGTTTGCGATATTCTACAAAAGGCTATGTGCTGCACTGATTTCATCATAATAAGAGCTGTAGCCTATTATGCTAAACCAATTGTTTTTTGAGGGCAACGGCCTCTGTTGTCATAAGCTCCCGTCAAATCTGGATTCATCCATTTCGTCACCATCTTCTTCCGTCCATCTCCACGTCGTTTTCTCTCGCAATGCGATGTCGTTTAGAGCGGCAATAATTTGAGCAGACGATCAAATTCTGTTGTCACGAGAGACTAAGATTTGAAGTGTCATGGTAACGTCAGACGGATGTGTGTGTGTGCGTGTGTGTGTGTGTGTGTGTGTGTGTGTGTGTGTGTGTGTGTGTGTGTGTGTGTGTGTGTGTGTGTGTGTGTGTGTGTGTGTGTGTGTGTGTGTGTGTGTGTGTGTGTGACATCGCGATTAGAAATAAAACCTATTCAGCCCAAGAACGATAGGAACATAATGACAACAGAGGTATAGCTTGGCAACAGTAGCCAGAGTATATCGGATTTGTGCAGCAGTAATAGCACACAGCTACTGTATTGCGCTTTGGGTAATAACTAATAATGCGTCTCTGAAATCGTTTCCATTGTCCAGTGGTATAGGTAATGGTAATCGGAAATTTATATAGCGCCACTTCAAGAGAGAATCATCAGAGGCGTCCCGACGTAACGTAATAAAAACATGCATGATTAAAATAAATGGTCTTCAAGCGCTTTTGCGTTTTGGACCAGTTACTCCCAACATTGCGCCACTTATGATAGCCATCGGTTATTTTCCCAGTGCGACCCAAGGAACATCAGGGACCCACCATCTTCAGGCACCCTGGGGAAAGGTTTATAAATTATGGGGTAATGGTAGACCCGCTGGCACATTATCGTTAATGTGCATGTGGGGCGCGGTGGTGTAGTGGTGGCGTCGTTGCATTGGAGGCGGAAGGTTCGAGGTTCGAATCCAGCTAGCCGCGTAAGGACCTTGGGCAAGTCCTTCATTCACAATTGCTTAGCGCTTCGGCATGAAACTTCGATGCAGTGTCCGCTCTGCATTTGGGAGCGCCTCTGAGTAGGGAGAGCTTGAAGGGGCGCTATAACAAGTGCACATACAAACAAACGTTAACTAATAGCGCCTACAGTGACTGTTGAGTTATTCTTATAAGACATCGTCGTTTCTTCTGCAAAGATATATAGAACTCGTTCAGTTTTTCTAAATCTGACCTCCGATCAAAAGCAGCTCATTTGTATCGGGCAGAGGATGGGGAGGAAGACCTGGTCCTACCATGCACCAACTACGTCTGTACCACTTCCATCAACACTAGACTCAGCCGCTGAGATGATGGTGGTGGTGGAGGTGGTGGGGATGGTGGATAGTGATGGTAGTGATGGATGGGCGGTGGTTATGGTGATGGGTCGGTGGTGGTGGGTGGGTGATGGTGATGGTGCTGTTGTTGTTGGTGGTAGTGGTGATTAGTGGGTGGTGGTGGTGATGGGTGGGTGGTGGTGGTGGTAATGGTAAAATTTTGACACTGAATTTAATATAGGTTAAGACAGACGGGAGTTCACGGTAGTCTAGTGGGTGACGTGTTGGACCATCAAGTGAGAAAGGTCAGGTGTTCAAATCCCAGCCACGGTAGAAATTTGTATCGAGATTTCTGTTCCATCAGCGCCCCTATAGCCAACTCAACTATGATGAGTAAACCGACCTATACACTGTATGTGGGAAGGTGAGATTGCGAGGGAGAGGACTGGCCATCCATCATCATATGCCGAGGCTAAGAAAATGAAGTCGATAACACTTCTTACTCTATGAGCTACTTCTTCGTTTTATGTGCTTATCTTGTAACAGCGTGCTCTGTGCCATGGTGCCATAGAAATTGCAGCGGTTCCCAACCCGTGGCCCGCGGGCCAAAAGTGGCCCGCGAGGCCTCAAAAAATGGCCCGCCAGTCCTCAAAAATGGCCCTCATATCTCAAAGAAATAGCAAAAATATATGAAAATTGACAATTTGGACAGGATAGAACATAAAATTAGTTTCTATTACAAATTATTTTATTTTGACGTCTATAAAATAACATAAAACATTCTATTTTGTATCAATTATAACAATTTTATATGCGTTCAGTTAATTAAATTTTAACATTGTGGTCCCCTGAAAGCCCTAATGTTCTGTAACTAAGAAAAAGTGGCCCTCATGTCCTCCAACTTAGAAAAAGTGGCCCCAAAGTCCAAAAAGGTTGGGAACCACTGCATTAAGGTATAGGATCCGAGTATACTCATTCATTCATTCATTCATTCATTTCAAGATTTTATATAGCGCCTCTTCAAGAAATCTACTCAGAGGCGCTCCCAGCCCAACCATATTGAAGCGTTCCATTCTCATTTCCCCCCTTTGGGCATTACGTGAGATCCGTATGGTATCTGTACAGTGTACAAGTCCCCAACTCCCCATATGGGATTATGGATCTATAATTTTATGACTCCACATGCCCCTGGTCGTATTCACATTTGTAGCTGAGACTTCAGTATGACAGCGTTGCCATTCATCCTAATATCTAGTTGCTGTTAATTTTGAACATAATTTTTACACTGTAGAGTGTAGAGTGTTCTAACACTGTAGACGCTCAACGAAATAGCAGGCGGTCTACGCTGCAGCGTGTAATAGATCGTTTCGCAAGATGTATTTGATCATCTGCCTGTAAAGTCTGGCATTAAAGGAGTCAGGACTGAATGACTCCACGCTGAGATCATTCTGTACATCACGTTATGTATCAGCCGAGTCCTCCGACTTTAGGGCTATTTGTCACAGCAGTAGGGGTGGGGGGAGACGGGGGACCCTGCTGTTGATGGCAGTAAATTTGAAATTACGACTAAGTCACACTCTTAGGTGTTTTTTATTGTTTTAAACAGCGCTAAATGCTAGTGCAATATAATACGAAATAAATCACCGTTTTTTAGCGTGCTGTTCTGCTGTATCATGGAGGGGTTAATCAACATTTGGGAAGGTAGCGACGAGTATTATAATCCCACGTCCATACGCTCTTCGTGTTCCGAGTGCCACCATTACTTCCGGCCAGTTGACCACTATAATTATTATGCAACACACACACACGGACACGCGCGCGCGCCCACGCAAGGTCACACGAACACACACGCGCGCACACATGCGCGCACACACACGGACACACGAACACACACAAGGGCACACACGGACACACGCACGGACACACGCGCGCACACACGGACACACGCACCGACACACACGCGCGCACACACGGACACACGCGCGCGCACCCACAAGGACGCACACGGACACACACGAACACACGCGCACACACACACGGACACACGCGCGCACACCCACAAGGGCACACACAGACACACACGCACACACACGCACAGCTCAAGTTGCCAAGGATACTTCGTTGTAACCTGCTGTCCTTGACAATAGTTGCTTCTGAGAATTTTGATAAGACGTTTGTTATATTCACGCCTCTATTTCTGCTCCGACCGTGTGAGTGAAATTCATGCGTAGCGCTACCAACATCATCTGTTCGCTTCTTTTTAGTCTGCCGCTAATTTTTCTTACCAATAATGGTCCGTTGTTTGTTCATCTGATAAGGAAATGTGTCCTATGATAAGTGGCGATAGTACAATGGGCCTTGTTAATGCTATATCTTATTCATGGAGTGTAATATACGCGAAGAATGGCCTTTATTGTAATTATTAAGTATACTGTATAATTTACTACACGTCATTTTATAGTCTTCACTTCTGATTTTAATTGCGTTATGTCTATCGGCGTGAACATTTGCGGACTTATGTTCACAATTTAAATTTGAAAATATTTCAATACTTTTATTTTTTTCAATTCCTTATTAGACCAACATTATGAGAAAAAGATAACTTGTAGATTAGCCTAATGTCACTTAGGCCTCATAATTATTTGTGGCCTACTAATGAGGTTGTGTTGATTAAGACCAAAAAATTTAGCTTAAAATGTACTTTATTTTACTTTTTTATGTAACAAAGTCATTAATTTCCGCTTCCGTCTATTAGTTGTTTTTCTTGTTTTTTCTCTCTCGAATAAATTAACGAGGTTTTTAAAATTCCGTTTCCAACTTTTTTACATCTATAGAGAGCAGCACATTGGTTGTTCTATTCTTGAGCACTATAGATGTGATCCCAATGTATAAGATTGCCACTTGCGGCGCTATATAAATCTAGTCAGTACACTAAATTATGCTAGTCAGTACACTACAGTATGCTAGTCAGTACACTACAGCATGCTAGTCAGTACACTACAGTATGCTAGTCAGTACACTACAGTATGGTAGTCAGTACACTACAGTACAGTCGTTGGTGTTACTTGAACAACAGAGGGATCTGCTCCAAAGTGGACGAAGAAAAAGAGCGACCATAAGATGTTGTGGGAGACAGCTGGGAAGACGTTGGAGTTGCGTTGCCCTGCGGAAGGTGACCCACCCCTGGCTATTCACTGGTTGAAGGATAGACAACCATTCACCGTCAGATATCTCGGCAAGGTTAGTGACATCAGTGATTCTCTTTCTCTACCAATCTATGAAGACTTGGACAAATCTCCTCATTGTCTCATCAGAGTCAGGACCGCAATGGCTCAATCCAAATCATTTGCCTGCATTGGTCCCTCCCTATAGAATGAGCTTCCTCCATCAGTTCGCTCTGCCAATCTCTCTGGTAGTGTATCCTCATCTTTCTCTCGTCTAAAAACTTGCCTTTTTTCTCGGGGTTGAACGCACTGGAAGCGCTTCTGAAAGGCTCTTGCTGCAAGAAGCGCTTTATAATGGTCAGATAATATAAGATAAGATCTATTTTTCTGCATTTTTGGTTGCGTGTATGTATGTATGCATGTATGTATGCATGTATGTATGTATGTATGTATGTATGTATGTATGTATGTATATATGTATGTGTGTATGTATGCATGTATGTATGTACGTATGTATGTATGACATTGTATGACATTGTATGTGTGTATGTATGTATGTATTTTTCTATTGTGGGTCCCTCAATGTGGAATGAATGACCTTCCCAGGCTCCAATTCATAGCAGGGTTCTGCATCTCTTCGCTGCTTGAAGACGTTTCTCTTTTCACGTTGAGTGCACTTCTGTGTAGTTCTGCTGTGAGAAGTGCTTTACAAATGTTCATATTAGATTAGATTAGATCATTATGATCTGTGAACTGTGTAGAAAGCCATTGTCATCGAAAATCAGATACGTTTACTGTATATATTATAAGTGGACAACGACAACTTAAGTGCTAAGTATGAAGACAAAGAGCAGTCTCTTGAAGCCAGTCGTGAGACAGCCATAACTTTGAAGTGCTAGTCTGTAGGAGGTTGGAGTCCGGTTGCTAAAGGATCGAACAGGGCAGCTGCTAAAGGGGGTGGGTGGTGTCGTCTGGGTTGGGAGTTGTAAGGTGGAGGATCTGACAAGACAGAATAAGAGTTCTTGAAGAGGTGTGACTGAAGTTTCAAATGAAAAGCCTGAGGTAATTGTAATTGTAATCGTACATTTATATAGCGCCCCTTCAAGAGAACTCAGAGGCGCTCCAGACCTGACACCAAACCACAATCAAAGAGAATGGTTTCAAACGCTTGCGGAAAAGGGGCAAAGAAAGACTAAGAAGTTCGTTACGGAGGTAATAGGTAACTTATTCCAGAAAGACGGAAGAGGTGTGACAGAGAGAACTTTATAATCTGTTGGGGATTTCTTTGGGGGGGGGGGGGTTATTCAGTAGTGTCAATGCAGAGAAGAAAAAGACTTCAGCACCATGCCTTCTTCCAGCAAGAGAGAAAAAAACATGGTTTGTGGGGCACGGTGGTTTTAGTGGTGGTTTTAGTGGTTTTAGTGGTGGAGGATTCCAGGTTTGAATCCACCTCATGCCGCAGCGTAGGGACTTTGAGCAAGTCCTTCACTTGCAATTGCTCGTGCGCTTTGGTGTGGAACTCCGATGCAGTGTCCGCGCTGTAGTCGGGAGCGCCTCTGAGTAGAGTGCTTGAAGGAGCACTATAGAAAAATGCGAGAAATAAAGAAATGGATCAAAGTTTCAGTTTCTTTCAGCTAAACACTAAAATAAACAGCAGACTTCGTCACAAGATTAAATTTGATCATACCGACCAATTTAGGATGTCAAAAGTTTTTCGTTTAATAATATACTGCAATTAATAATAGACTTATTATGAGCTCAAGGCTCTAATGATGACTCGGACTATTCCTTTGGGGGTAAATCTGTCAACTGTAATTATGATTTTTGTGTGCTATTAGGCCGACTTCCGGTTAGGGTGTAGTTACTTTAGGACCTGCGGGTTGTTGGAGATCTATCAGATATAGGACTGCTTAGTTAGTACGTGAGTCACTTAATGTTTGTGAATGAATGCCGTCATTTATTTGGTGTGCTATTCCTGTGCTGCATGGTGATAGATGCAATATTAATGACAGAGTCTATTATTAATTGCAAAGTCTGTTATTAATTGTAGGGTCTAGCTGTTTGTTATTAATTGTGATGTCTGATAATTATCAATTGCACAGGGTAACTTTGTTAATTGCAAGGTGTTTAATTAACTGAGAAGTCTATTATTAATTGCCAAGTATTAATTGCATCAATTGCACAGTCTATTATAAATTGCCAAGTCTGTTTATGAATTGCCAAGTCTATTTATGAATTGCAAAGTATATTATTAATTGCAAATGTCTTTTTTTAGTTGCAAGCTTTGCAACCTTTGCATAATGATTTTATGTTAAGGAATTCATGCCATGAAGTATTCTGTCTATTTTGTTACTTAACTAAAATTCACTAAAACTTTGAACTGCATTCTTCTTTTATTATTTTCCTGAAATACTTAAGAAAAGCATGACTTGCGTATTTAATTTAAAATCTTAAATTGAATTATTATTTTGTTCTTAGCATCGCGCCTCATGCCTAGGGTTTATTTAGTCAGATGTGTTTTATTACAGCCTTAAAACTGGCATTGGGTCTGACATACCCTTGGGCCATGATATATAAATCTCCGTAATGACTCAGGATGCTTTGACAATTTTCCTCTTGGCATTTTTTAATTATCAAGTAGTTGCTCCGAAGTATCTGTGTGATCAGATACTTCGCCCCCTTTCTGCCACTTCCTTACGTCCTCTAAGGTCCTCTGATCGGCTTGACCTCTTTGTCCCCCGAGTCAGGACCGCCATGGCTCAATCCAGATCATTTGCTTGCATTGGTCCCTCCCTATGGAATCGGCTTCCCCCCCCCCCCCCCCCCCCATCAGTTCGCTGTGCCATCCTCTCTTGTAGTGTATCCTCGTCTTTCTCTCGTCTAAAAATTTGCCTTTTTTCTCGGGGTTGAACGCGCTGGGAGCGCTTCTGAAAGGCTCTTGCTGTGAGAAGCGCTTTATAAATGGTCAGATAAGATAAGATATCGTAACTATGGACCCTGTATTTGAAAATTGATGTAAAGTCTCTTCAAGAGCCAATTGTCATAGGGGTGGTTTCGATCTAACATTGTTACCAAGATTGAATGGGATGGAGCATAATTTCTTTGTTTTTGTTTTACAGTTGGAGAAGAAGGATGCCAAGTTTTTGCTCAGATTGGCCGATCTGAATCTTCACGATGAAGGCAACTATACTTGTATTATATCGAACAAGTATGGCAAGATCGAATGGAATTACGAACTGGAAGTTATCGGTTAGTACAAGTTGCAGTATTATTATGCTACTCTCTCATGGGGATTTGTCATGGTTTCCTCGGGGTGAATTATCATGGTGCCCTCAATGTGAATTATCCTGGTGTCCTCTAGGTGAATTGTCATTTTGTCCTCAAGGTGAATTGTCATTTTGTCATCAAGGTGTATTGTCATTTTGTCATCAAGGTGTATTGTCATTTTGTCATCAAGGTGTATTGTCATTTTGTCATCAAGGTGAATTGTCATGAGACATTCAGGCTTGCTACTCATGTAATAAAACTTAATAGAATAAGTCACCAAGTCACTATCTGTTTCATGTAATAAGTTGCGGTCATCTTCAAGTCTTTTCAATAAAAAATATTTACTTTTCCATTCTTTGATATCTCTCTTGTATATATCTCTCTTATCTTGTCTTGTCTTTCGTATCTTATCTCCCTGGTTTGGTCACTCTGGTAGCCGGATTCTGAACAGCCATTAAATCCATTTGACGCAACGCAATGCTCTTGAGTAAGTTGGTGCTCTGCATTCTGCTTTAGAGTTGCACTGTAAACTAAGTTTTGGAGTTTACTACTATGATTGATATAGTCATTATTATAGTAGTTTATTGTTAAATGATCATACACTGTGGGGCGCGGTGGTGCAGGGTATGTTCGGTGCCCCTGGAGCCGGAAGGTTGTGGGTTCGGATCCACCTCAAGCCACCACGCTAGAGACCATGAGCAGGTTCTTTACTCGCAATTGCTCATGTGCTTCAGCATGAAACTCCCACCCAGTATCTGCCTTGTACTCGGGAGCGCCTCTGAATAGCAGTCTTGAAGGGGTGCTACAACAAATGCACATACTTACATACTATGAGTGTATTACTTGTTTGTTTGTTTGTATGTGCACTTGTTATCGTGCCCCTTCAATCTCTCTCTCTCCTCAGAGGTGCTCCCGAATACAGAGCGGACACTGCATCGGAGTTTCACGCCAAAGCACTGAGCAATTGTAAGTGAAGGACTTGCCCATGGTCTTTACGCAGCGAGGTGGATTCGAACCTCGAACCTTCCAGCTCCAAGGCAACGACGCCACCACTAAACCAACGCGCCCCTTTTACAGAAGGGTTTATTAGACCGGAACCTTCCGTCTGTTTCAGCTCGACTTCCACATCAGCCGATCATCGTTGAAGGTCCACTGAATCAAACGGTTGAAGTTGGAGACACGGTTCGCTTCAGCTGTCGTCTGCTTAGTGATCCGGAATATCACATTCAATGGTTGAAGCACTATGCGGTTAATGAGTCGTTCATGGGCGATGATGGAACGCCGTTCTTCACTGTCGTCCAGGTCCGTGATATTGATGCACTTTAGTGTGAATGAATGCTGGAGTGGATGAATGACGGAATAAATGAATGACTGACTGAATGAATGAATGAATACTAGAATGAATGAATGAATGACTGACTGAATGAATGAATGAATGAATGAATGAATACTAGAATGAATGAATGAATGAATGAATACTAGAATGGATGAATACTAGAATGAATAATGGATGAATACTAGAATGAATGATGGAATGAATGAATGAATGAATGAATGAATGAATGAATGAATACTAGAATGGATGAATACTAGAATGAATGATGGAATGAATGAATGAATGAATGAATGAATGAATGATGGAATGAATGAATGAATGAATGAATGAATGAATGAATGAATACTAGAATGAATGATGGAATGAGTGAATGAATGAATACTAGAATGAATGAATGAATGAATGAATACTAGAATGAATGATGAAATGAATGAATGAATACTAGAATGAATGAATGAATGAATGAATGAATGGATGGATGAATGAATGAATGAATGAATACTAGAATGAATGATGGAATGAGTGAATGAATGAATACTAGAATGAATGAATGAATACTAGAATGAATGATGGAATGAATGAATGAATACTAGAATGAATGAATGAATGAATGGATGGATGAATGCTGGAGTGGATGAATGACGGAATGACTGATGATGGAATGAATAAATTCACAATGGAATCCATTTACCAGTAATTCATTGCATCATTCATCTATTCATTTTCTATTTTGTCATGAATTCATTATATCATTCATTCATTCATTCATTCATTCTTTTAAATTCACGTGTTCGTTCAATTCTTAATTAATTCGATATTTCATTCCCATCATTCATTCCATTCTTTCCAAGCAGGACATATTAAGTTTTGCATATAGAGAGACAGACAGGTAGACAGACAAACAGACAGACAGAGACAGACAGACAGAAGTGTGTAAGTGTTGACGAAAAGTTCATAAAGTTATGGAGTTCTTCCTAATCAGACGTTTTTGTATATATATATATACATATATTTATGTATATGTATACATATATTCATATATGTATATATGTATAATATATTTATGTGTGTATAATATGTTCGTTTAATTGAGATTCTCGCTGACACACTGCAGCCAGTTACAAATAAAGACATTTTATGGCTTAACCGCTTAGTTCCAAGAGAGTTCCATCAGACAAAGATTTATATTTATGAGACATTTGAAGTGATTTGTGTTTATCATGATGTCTCTGAAATATGTTTCTAGACGTCTGCGAACAACGAGGGCAGTGACGATCTCGTCTTTGAGAACGTGACACTGGAGCACGCTGGATGGTACACGTGTCTCGCAGGCAACAACATTGGCATCAGCCACAAGAGTGCCTGGCTTACCATTCATGAAAGTATGTCTCTATGCATATAAGAGATCTTTATTAATTATCTGCCTGTGTGTTTGTATTTGATATAATTATAGTGTGTGTGGGTGTGTGTGTGTGTGTGAATGAATGTTATTATGTATGCATGTACATTTGTACATGTATGTATACATGTATGTATATTATGCGTGCACTGTTTATAATTATGTGTGTTATGTGTGCATGCATGTATTCGAATACATGTTTTTATGTGTGCATACATTGTAAATGTATCTATTTATGAGTGCATGTATCCATATATGTAAGTATAATTATACTTGTACACTTGTTATATAATGCATGTGTTTACATGTATATTTGGCCACATGTATGTGCATGCATGTATGTTCTATGTATGTGTGTATGCGTGAATATGAATGTACTACGTACGTACAAGCATATACATACATACCTATGCATGTATGCATGTTTGTATGTATATTTAATATTTATGCACCTAGGTCCTTGGTATGTATGTGCGATGTGCATATGCATGTTCTCTAAAGGTGACCCAAGCAACGATGACAAACCACAATGACCTGTTTAGTCAAGTGCATTTTAATTAATCATAACAGACTTTGAAAACGTTTTGATGAACACGGTTAAATGGAAGAATAATCTGTTGGTAGTTTATAGACGCTGTACTCATTAAGAATATACTGTTTCTCTTTTCATCCTATTATGACGGGAATCTGTGGTCTGTTAAAATGTTATAAATCTTCCATCTGGGCCTGGGAAGATTGGAGGCTTTGCATTTGTTCTTGTTTGAACTTAGTGTACAAGCTGTCCGTATGTGTGTCTGGTTTAGTTTTGTATGATTTTTGACTTGCTGTTTGATCAGGGCACGTACTATCATCACCATCACCACCACCAGCCTACTGCCATTATCATCATGATCACCAGCTTACTATCATCATCATCACCAGCTGCTATCATCATCACCACCACCAGCTTACTATCATCATCACTACTACCAGCTTACTATCATCATTACCACCACCAGCTTACTATCATCATCACCACCACCACCAGCTTACTATCATCATCATCACCACCACCAGCTCACTATCATCATCACCACCACCAACTACTCACATACAACTAACAGCAGGATAGGCCTTACACAATAAATAAGTCTTGAGTAATGATTTGAAGGAGTCAACTATGTATAGTTAAATACTTAGTTTGCATTGTCTAAAATCAACATATTATTTAATTAAGCATTGTGTTTTTCCTTTGTTTTTGTAGGCATCGATTCCTCCATGCTCACCGATTCATCAATTCTATCATCAGACGAATCGCAAGCGAACGTTGTACCGATCGCAATCTCCGTTGCATTCGTCTCGGTCTTCGTTGTAATCGTGTTGCTTCTCGTTGCAAGTCGGTGCAACCGGGCGCGTCACCCGTACGCGAACACCGTTTCCCTGCCCGTGAAGAAGCGCGTTGTGCTCATGCACTGCAACATTCTGTACTCGGACGACAACAAGGATCCGAATTCTCTGACGTCTCTTCTCGCGATGCCCCAGGTGAAGATCGAGCCGTGTCGCAGCCGGTTGTCGTCGGAGTTGACGTCGATGTCGGAGTACGAGATCCCGTTGGATAAGGAGTGGGAGTTTCGAAGGGATAGGTAATTTATGTTTGTTTGTATGTGCACATGTTATAGCGCCCCTTCAAGCGATCTGCTCAGAGGTGCTCCCGACTGCAGCTTGAGAGGGTGCTATAGAAATGGATAAATAAATAAATAAATAAATAAATAAATAATTCCTTTTTGGTTTTTTGTGATTTATTTATTCTGTCTTTCAGTCCAATTTTCTGGGCAACCGATTCTCAGTGATCTCTTCATTACTTTCTTTTTAGTCACGGCAATATAACTTCTTATCTTCATTGTGCACATTGTCTCAAGACCACTTTGTTTTCTCGTGGTCTAATGCACTGGGATCACCACTGATTGATGTGCACTGTGAGAGGCGCTATATAAATTTAAAATACAATACAATAATGCAATAGCCTACACTTCCTTACAATATACTGCTGTTTTTGTCATTTTGCTGATTAAAAAAGAATTGCATTGATCTCTCTCTCTTAATAAACGATTTTGAATTGAATTTTTTAGTCTGACGTTGGGTCCTCTGCTTGGTGAGGGAGCGTTTGGAATGGTCATCAAAGGAATTGCTTTTGGAATCGCTGGCAGAGTGGAGTCTACAACTGTTGCCGTCAAGATGCTCAAAGGTACGCAGAACTCTTGGAGTCATATTGCGTCATTCTAATGCTATCCGATAATATACATAGTACGTACATACGTATTCAGCTTATTGTGAAATTTTTATTGTTCAGTTCCCACCGCAACTCTCATTCTTTCATCTAAACAAATTTTGTAACTCTATACTACATACATATATAAAATTAAGTAGCAGTTAGCTTAGAATAACAGTCTGTTTTAATTATAAATTTGGATCATGTTGGAAGTTATTATTTTATAATTTACTCAAGATCAGATTTATCGAAAGATGTGGAAAGACTTTTAGTAAAAGTAGCTGATTCAATCCACTGTTGTCAATTCATTATTGCAAACCCATTGTTTTCAATCCATTGTTGTCAATCCATTATTGCAAATCCATTGTTTTCAATCCATTGTTGTCAATCCATTATTGCAAATCCATTGTTTTCAATCTTTTGTTGTCAATCCATTATTGCAAATCCATTGTTTTCAATCCACTACTGTAAATCCATTGTTTCTGAACAGATGATGCGACTGACAATGAGATGGCCGACCTTGTTCAGGAGATGGAGATGATGAAGATAATCGGTCGCCATGTCAACATCCTCAACCTCCTTGGTTGCTGCACACAAGATGGTAGGACGATGATCAGAACTTTACTCGTTACTGATTGATTTCTAGTGAAGTTACTAAAAATATGCATTGCTTGTTTGTATGTGCACTTGTCATAGCGCCCCTTCAAGCTCTCGCTACTCAGAGGCGCTCCCGAATGCAGAGCGGACACTGCATCGGAGTTTCATGCCGACGCGCTGAGCAATTGTGAGTGAAGTACTTGCCCAAGGTCCTTACGCGGCAAGGTGGATTCGAACCTTGAACCTTCCAGCTCCAAGGCAACGACGCCACCAATACACCACCGCACCCCACCAATTCTTGTACTCATGTACTATCCATGCTGTTCGTACGATCCTTGAAATGCATGACGAAATGCTGCATACATGTAACATGTGCACTTGTGTAGTTATTTAGTATTTATTTATTTATTTTAATCAGAGCGCTGAAAAACTTGATGGAAGAGACATACAATGTCCAGAAATAACATGTAGGCAAGTTAATGTGAAGGCAGCTCTATGTGTTCAAAGGAACAAATGTCAGCACAATATTTGCACATTGAGAGTAATATTTATCTTGCGATATGTACGCAACCGTATCTGGCTAAAACTAATACATCAGATGAAAAAGATGTATGAATAATGGTCATCTTTACTTACTTATTCACGTACTTGATGACGTATCAAAATGAAACAGTTACATAAATGCTAAACAGTATCCATCTTGATTTCCAGACTTGCTAGAGTGTGTAAGTCGATGGTTGTGTTGTATATAATAAAATTATGCTTGCAGAATTTAAAGGTGATTGTTAAAATCCCTTTTATTTTCATTTCAAAGTTTGTTCTGCAGGGCCACTCTACGTCATCGTTGAATATGCTCCCCACGGCAATCTAAGGGATTTCTTGCGAGAACACCGACCGCCCAACACCAACGGCTACGAGACCCCGCTGTCGATGTTCAGCCCTCAGAAATCGTTGACTTATAAAGATCTGCTGTCGTTCGCCTTCCAGGTTGCGAGAGGAATGGAATATCTGTCGTCAAAAATGGTAAACAACTGAACTTAAATCCAGTTGTTACGTCTTGCATTAAAATAGCTGATGAACAGTTTATGAGAATGCTTTAACTCTCAGGTCTTTGACGTTTTTCAGCAGGGCTGTTTTTAAGGAATTTTTAGAACTGCACAACACATTCTTTCTTTTCCCATTCTCCATGGTAAATTTCTCCAAAACGGAAGAAAATTACCTTTTAGAACTTGTTTTAATGGAACAAAAGTGCCTCTATAACTGCACAAATCCATTTAGAACTGCACATTTTGTGTACAACTGCACTCTAAAAAAGCCCTGTTTTCAGAACAATCGTTTTTGGTGCTTGTAGCAGTTTTTTATAGAGAAACCAGAGGTTATTAGTCTGTGTTGCAGAGTAAAGTGTTCACTGTTCAAAAGATCAGAATACACAGCCCAATAGCATCTGAATTTTCTGTTAATACCAGTGGTTGAAGATGATGCTGTTCAACAGTGGTCTTCTATATTATATTTAAGTCAGAAGCACCTATCTTGAATTTTATTTAATTTTTGCTATATGAATGAGCAATCAGAATTGCAATTACAGAATTAATGCTAGTGGGATAATCATCCTTTATGGCCTTTGTTGCTATCCCATTATTTTAAATCATGCTGCTGTAAGTTATTAAATTTAATGGCTGATGGTTACAATAAATTCATTTGATTGATCAATTGATTGATTTGATTGATTGATTGGTTTGATTGATTGATTGATTATTGATTGATTGGTTTGATTGATTGATTGATTGATTGAATGGTTTGATTGATTGATTGAATGATTGATTGATTGATTGATTGAATGATTGATTGATTTCATTGATTGATTGATCTACTGTGGATGTTCTGTTTTGTTTCAGTGCATCCACAGAGATCTTGCGGCTCGCAACGTCCTTGTTGCGGAAGACAGTGTGCTGAAGATAGCTGACTTTGGTCTGACGAGAAATATTCCAAACAACGACTACTACAAGAAAACAACAGATGTGAGTTTACAATCAATGAGCCATTGATTAAAAAAAGTCTGTTTGAAACCAATTAGTATTCTCTGGCACCGGCAGTGCATAAAGTTTGGAAAAATAAGTGCCTGGACACCCATTACCTTTCCTTGACAGGACGGCATTCAGATTTAAAATAAGTGCATAGACGCCATCCATGACCGTCCGCACGTTAAGCCCTGGAAATTGGTATCATTATGTGGACCAAATATCAAGTTGGAATGAGTAGTCTTTGTGATATATGATGGGGAAAAGATGGGGTAAGTAGTTGAATGGTAGCGTGTCCCCCATGAATTTGACTCAGCCTTCCACTCCCTATGGGGGGGGGAGACGACTGCATTGGCCAATCACCTGTTTTGAGAACTGTGGCTCGAACTTCACAGTTTCACATGCGTGTTGAAGTCTGTACTATTCGACTGTAATTTCACATGTTCAGGTTGGGGGCGCCACTGATGAGTTTCTCCTGAAGTGGTGCTATATAAATGTCAGCTCACAATAGCAATTACAATGTACTTGCCCTACGACATACAGGTTGTTCCTTGTTTCAATATGCCATGGAAATGGACGATTACCATAGCAGCATATCACTATTATAGTTATCCAATGCTGAATAAATTAATAAAGATAATAATTTCTAATAATAACTCATGGTCTTACATTGCTTTTGTTTCTTCTTTTCAGGGTCGACTGCCAGTCAAGTGGATGGCTCCTGAAGCGCTCTTCGACAGGAAGTATACGATTAAAAGCGACGTGTAAGTTCAAAACAATATCAGAGAAATATGTTCATCTGCTGATTTCAGTTTGTTATTCGTTCCTGTGACAGAAATCTGTAACATACATTCATTCCTAGTCCTATCCAAATGTATTATCTCAGGTGCATTTCTAGTGATTGTGATTCTGAGCTTGCTGGAAGCACTCTGTGATGTATAAATATATGTGAGGCGCAGTGGTGTAGCAGGCATGTTTGTTGCCGTGCAGCTGGAGAGTCACAGGTCCAATGCGCAGGGACCCTGAGCAAGTCCTTCACCCACAATAATTGCTCATGCGCTTCGGCGTGAAACTTCGATTCAGTGTCTACGCTGTAGTCGGGAGCGCTTCGAAGTAGTAATATTGTTGGAGCGCCGTAGCAAGTGCACATACATACATAAAGGTTCAAGAATCAAGGCATCCCACGGCTTTGCACTTTAGCAACATCGACGGTACATGTACAGTTTTGTACACACATGCAGTTAGAACTATGAGCACAATTTTGCAAATTTCTTTTTCTGCTGTTCTTCGCCTTTCAATTGTTTTAATGTTTTTTTGAAGATGCGGGTTCTTCTTTTTTTCCAGGTGGTCGTATGGTGTCCTGCTTTGGGAAATCTTTTCGATGGGTGGCAATCCATATCCGTCCGTTCCTGTTGAGAAACTCTTTGAGTTATTACGAGATGGACACAGAATGGAGAAGCCGCCTCATTCGTCATCAGAGATGTGAGTATACATGAGAAAAGGAACCGAGAATACGTAATGTAGCTATAATTATATGAAGTAAGCTTAAGTGCAAAGGAGCCAATAATTAGTGTAGTTTGCTGCTTTAGGGTTTGCATGCAATGATGTAATTTGACAAGACCTTGAATAAAATACGTGGGAATGAATATCTAGCAGTAGTTAAATTTTGCCAACTATGATGTAGTTCTATGTATCAGATTCTTTATATGGTACCTTGAAAATACCTCACATGATTGCTGCACACATTGCTGTCTGATAAACAAGTGAGTTTTAGGAAGACAAAAGACAGAGAAAAAGAGTTGCATTATAGTTTGGAGTACCGTTAATTCTTGCTCTTTTTTTATTGTAGTATGATGAAGACAATGATATAAAACTTAATGGATTAAATAATATGGATTGTTGTTTTTAAATTTGGGATTCATATGATACAAAATTAGATTGTTGATAATTAGAATTGGAATGGTTATTATATGGCTGGGTAACTAACTATCAGTTACCTGGTTTTTATGCCAAAACATTTTAGGAAAATATTATGTTAAAGTAAATTACTAATGATATGAAGAATGTGTTATTGCGATGATTTTAATGTTGCTTTGTTTCTGTTTACGAATGCAGGTACAGCATCATGTTGGAATGTTGGCAACAGAATCCGGCATTGAGACCATCATTTGCTGAACTTGTTCCGAGCTTAGACAGCATGCTTGAATTGACTGTCAATGAGGTAAAGTATTTATGTTAAGATAAAGATAAATTAAGTGGCCTTTATTTGCATCTGAGAAGCGCACAAGCATTACAATGTACAAAACGATGCATCATCATCATAATCCTTGGGCTGACAGCCCATAGGTGCCGACGCCACTCTGTCTGAGTCTGTCTGGCGTCATGCTGCCCAGCCTCAACCGGTCCAATCAGCAGGTCCGCTCCATACCATTAACATCTTGGAGCACCTAGACCACCCTGTCTGATTGAAGAGAATGTTGGTAGAGAAGCGTGAAGGATTACCTACATTAAATTTTTTTAATAATGAGCTACGACAGTTTACAGCTGGATTACGCTTTTCCCCATGAGTCTGTTCCACCATCCTCTGTAGTAGTGTTTCTTATTCTATCTTTTCACTCAAATCCTGCCTTTCCTCTCAGAGTTTCAAGCACTGAAAGTACTTCTGAAAGGCTGTAAGAACCACTTTAAAAAATACAATACACTTTATGTAATATACAATACAATTTACATGTAATTTTTCACTCAATGCTCAATCTATCTGAGGAATTTATATAGGGCCCCTTCAAGATGACTATTCAGAGGTGCTCCCGAGTGAGGCATGGTCAATGAAAATTGGTCTTGAGTAGTTTATAAAAAAGAGTAGACACGTCCGTCAGAAAAGAACGCAGGCCACAGGAGAGGCTATTCCAACAGAGGGATGTCGAAAACAGATATAAAATTAATTTTGTAGATTATTTTTGAACGCACTGCCTCTGAAAGTGGCGCCATAGGAATTTCTGAATGAATGAATGAATTAATTAGATTTGATTTTGAAGCATCTTTGCAGGGTGCCGTGTTGAAACAAAATTTTCAGACTTATTTTTTCTGAACTTACTGATTTTAAGTTTGTTGTCTGTTGTCTTTAGAACTACCTAGATCTGGGATCACTCGTGGAGACGTGTGAAGTCGACAACCACAGCATCTCGCACGGCAGCGAAACCGACAGCCAGTATTCGTCGACGTCTGTCGGAAGCGAATCTGCGTAGATTTTAGTAATATTAATGTCTACCACTTCTCACCAGGATGCACAGTGGAGCGAACAATCAGTGGAAGAGAACTTTCTACTACGTTGCACGGAAGTCGGCCAGATGCATCGGATTACGCTACACCGGATTACGCTACACCGGATTTAAAATTGGATTCTTGCGGAACCACTTGGATTTGTGGCGAAATGGTATTCTGATCCGTGCCTGGCTTTGTACACGCCCTATGCATATTAAAGACAGCAGTGCTAAAAGTGTAAAAAAAGAAGTGCATGGACGCCTTACCTTTCCAAAAGAAGTGCCAGGACGCCCCTTACATTTTCTGGTGTACTGGCCATATAAGTGGCAGGACAGCCACACTTTTAAGCCCTGAAAGACAGAAGTTTTCTTAAGGAGTCAGGATTATTTGGAAGTATTGTTCGGACCGTCTTTTCCACGACTGAAATATGGAATTGGAAAATGGACCTTGTGAGGCGGTGCAACTGCGGAAAAATGTCTGGAACTCTGCATGGGCGGAGTTTATCAGGGGCTAGGTGGGGGCTAAGCCCCTCCAAGAAGGCCCAGATTCAACCTTTTCACCATTAAAATGGTATCCTTTTTGGGGTTAGCCCTCCCAATAAGGCCCAGACTCGGGGTTAGCCCCCCAAAAGCGGAAACCAAACTCCGCCCATGGAACTCTGGATGGCTGAGGTCTGGATAGCTGAGGTTGGACTAGACTCCATAAGTTTGCAGTGGGATGCATAGTTGTGGGTGTGTCACCCATGGAGTGCCTTTACCTTCGAGTGCCAGTCAATGTACAGGGACTATTCTATTGTTTAG
Organism: Lumbricus rubellus; assembly: GCA_945859605.1. NCBI lineage: Eukaryota > Metazoa > Annelida > Clitellata > Crassiclitellata > Lumbricidae > Lumbricus > Lumbricus rubellus. The sequence continues at coordinate 8,807,357 of OX243827.1, forward strand.
ATACTGCTGCTGCTGATGTTGCGAACTCTGTTTTGTTGACTGTGCCACGGACTCTCGAAGAGCCAACTGCATACGGAGATTATTTTCGTCTACTTATTTAGTTGTATGTACATTGATATGTTGTGCTATTATGTCGCCTGAGTCGTTGGTGCTATGTATTCAGCTGCACATTCTGCTTTTTATTGAAATTCTGGCTGAAATTCTTGTTGCTAATAATGTTGCTGTTTGGTTGGAGTGCGTACCTTGTAGTGTGGAGAGTATGGGTTTGATTCCTCTCCCGTATGACTGTTACTGAGTGTGGGACCTCTTGAGGAAGTCCTTCGTTTGAGGTTGGTTAGTGCCATCTATGCTTACTGTTCCAGATTTAATATAACAAGTGATTTAGGCAGCACGTGGCCAGTAATGCTTGGTTGTTAGATAGACATGCATGAGAAATGTGTAACAATATTACAATAATAATACTTATTATTATTGTGGTTATTGATTTTGTTGTTTTCCCAGGACTTGGACTGCTCTGGCATTTACTGTGGTTGGTTCCTCCATTTGAAATGACCTTCCTCATACTAATAACTGATTTTCTTCACGTCTCTCATTCTGTAAAGGCGTTTCGTTTTCCCCCAAGGGTTTCGAGTTGAGAGTTCCTCTCATTTATATTGAGGAGCTATATGAAAGTACTAATACGATACGATGATATATTACTAGATATTAGTCAGAAATGAGTGAATCATTACCTCGAGAAATTCTGGAGGTTTGGTCTTCCATGGGAAAGGCTTCAGTCAGTTTCAACTATTTTCCCAGTGCTTATTCCTTAGTTCAAAGTTCCTAACAGTAATTTTAAACTCTGTTTTGCTGAGCTGTTTTGAGGTTAAAATTAATAGATTGTCCCATATAATTAATATGGTCATTCTACCTATCTGTTTTGTCTCAATCTCTTACTTATGATACCATAACATACTGCATGTTGCTAAACCTTACCTTTTCAGATCGATATTACTTACTGCTTCAACAACCCCTCCATTAATGCTTTACAGAGAAGAATTGCTTACCTGCTTTTTACATTGTTACATTGCTGTTTCATTCAAGTGTTCATCAGTTTGAGGTGGAATATAACTTTTATGGCATTCCCAATAAGGTTACATTTTGTGGACTACAGTGTAGAAAGTGACTTGTTTTTCGTACTTGACAAGAATTGGAACAGTTTCAACAGGCTTTTCAGCTCTGAATTAGACTCTGTATTAGGCTCTGAATTAGGCTTTGTAGATCTCTTGTTTGCCACACACACACACACACACACACACACACACACACACACACACACACACACACACACACACACACACATACACACACTTATGCACACGCGCGCGCGTGCACACACACAAATCAAGCTTTTGAACAGTGCTGTGGAGGTTGTTTGCAAAGAGGTTTTCTGTAGATACAAGCATGGTTGTGTGTTTGTCTTGGACTGTGTCATAACAAAGATCATTAGCGTCGCTCCCCTCCTTTGTCTAAGCTTGGGACTGGCACTGTCAGAGTGGTAAAGTTTGTGCTTATGGTTAGAAACAGTGCTAGAGATAATCTTTGCACAGACGTAAAATGTGTGGTGCTAGCCCATAGTCCCTAATTGCACCCAAATGGCATTACTCTGAAAGTATTGAAAATTGCATCTTTTATATAAGTTGTAGCAGGAGTACTTGTTATTGGTCCGTCGTGTTGGAGCCTCAGCCTGTCAGCATTGTGCTTTCTCAGTTGTAGATTCATCTCTCTGAGTGGTCTTCTTGAAGGGGCGCTATATAAATTCTTGAACTCTATGAATGAATGAGCATGTGAGCATAGAATGTATAACCTTGCTGCACCATGGTCCATGCAAATTATTGTTCAACAGCTGGGCTCTATCTAGCATCTTTTTTCGTTGGTAACTTCTGTAGCGCCGGTGCATGAAACGCAAGGCAGCATCCAGTTGTGCATTGGTGTTGCAAAAATAAGTGAAGCATTATTATGATGTAAAAGTGTGTGAATAAGTAAGTATAGCCCTTATTATGTTATCCATCAGCAAATGCACAATGGGGCATTGAAATCTAACGTAAAATAACACTTTGAAGTATTAGTATAAGTATGGTAATATTAATGAATATAATAAAGTTATAACACGTACATGTTAATAAGTGTAAAGCATCATGCTGATGAACCCATATTAAAAGACTTCAGTTTGTTTTATACTGTAGCTCCTAGTCACTGTTTGGTTTTTTGGATTGCTTTAAATTTTCATTACATATTTAAAGCCAAGCCTTTTTCTGTGTGTGCCTATTATCTGTAGCCTTTATAAGCCTGTATATTATATATGCCTTGCTTAATATATATGTGTTTTGGTGCGTATACATACATAACAGGATTTTGAACTGAGTTGAGCAATGCTAAAGTGTTCACTGATGCCTTTGTATATACATGCATGAGAAATCTATTCATTAAATCTATTCATAAGTCAGTACAGGTTTATATTTTTTGTGATGTTTATTAGAAATATACATTGTTATAAAAGTAATAATATTTGATTATTAACTCAGTAGACCTACATAGTTATGTAGTAGGCTAGCTGTAAAACAAGAAACATGTTCTAGGTTAAATTACGAAAGACGTCATAAACATATGCCATGCAAATGTCAGACAGATAACGAAAATGTTAATAGCCTACATACATACATACATACACACACATACATACATACATACATACATACATACATACATACATACATACATACATACATACATACATACATACATACATACATGTCTGTTTTTCACACCCCAATTCAAAGTGTATCATAGTCTAACCCCACCCCCCCCCCACCCCCCCAGTTATTTTCCCATAATTTTCACGCTGGTCCCAGGTTAGGCCTATATCTATTCGACGACATATTCCTCGAGATCTTTGTAAAGTATCTCGAAAGTTGGTCTCTCCGACGGGTTCTTGTACCAGCATGAACGCATGATTTCGTACAACTCGTTCGGACAGTTCACTGGCTGAGGATGACGATATCCACTTCCTATTCGCTCCACAACATCGCGATTGCTTAGACCTGTGCACAGAAATTCAAATAGGCTACTGCAGGTGTTTTGAAATGCGTGAATTTTAATTGGGAATATTCACTCAATCAATCAGAGCATTAATTTCTATAGCGCATCTTTAAGAATAGATAGCCTAGGTAGCCTATAGGCCTACTTTATATCGCTTTCGGCCAAGCCCGGATAACCAGAACAATATCTAATAGACTTCGTCTTTGTCGAGGTAAGTCTGTATATGAAATATCTATTTTTACCCGAGGTATCATCATCATCATCATCATCATCATCATCATCATCATCATCACCACCACCGCCGCCACCACCACCACCACTTCTACTACTACTACTCTACTACTAGCCTACCGGTACTACTACTGTTATTATTGGGCCTCATTAGGTCTATTATTGACCTTACCCGGGTATGGGGTTATCCCTCCATTCGTCAGCTCTACAAGTAGTATTCCAAAAGCCCAGACATCTGACTTGATCGTGAATTGTTGGTAGAACACGGCTTCTGGTGCAGTCCACTTCATCGGACATTTTGCACCTGCCAATCACAGGTAAAAATCAATCAATCCATTTATTGTAACCATCAACCATAAAAAATTGTCATAGTACAAGATGCTTCACAAGATCGGATGGTAACAAGGAAGGCCCTAAGTAACAAGGTAACTTTAACGAGATTGCTTGTCTTTCAGTGGCGACTCCAGCTATAAAAATTCTGCTGGTCGCGTCAGGAAATTCAGGGTCATGTGATTATATTCAGCAAGTCGAAGAAATTAATGTAAGCAAGATGTTGAAAATTTGAAAAAAAATTGACAGGCCATAAGGTAGGTCAAGTGTAAAAGAGGCAGGTAGGCTATACAATGACCTGTCGCGACTATACATGTATAGTACCTGGTAGCGCCGCCACTGCTATCATAATTATGGCTCTACTGAAGCTTTCACATTGAATCAGTAGGAGTTTCTATAAAATTAATTATCAGATCAAGTCACTGAGTATAGGGATACATGTAGAATGTGGGCCTACTCCATTGGCTTCCATATCCGCAGCGGATCGCCTGTAGGGTCTCTGGCCTGGCAAGCGGCAGCACGGAAGGTCTGGCTCCTCTGACAACGACGATGACGCTGACGATGACAATTATGTCCGTGATGACGACGACGACGACGATGATGATGATGATGATGATGACGACGACGACGACGATGACGATGATGATGATGGTGGTGATGATGATGATGACGACGACGATGATGATGATGACAACGACGACGATGGTTATAATAGGCCTGTATCATGTCATATGAAGATGACCATTGGCCAACCTTGTTTTGCAACATAGACATCCTCGTTGATGATTCTGGCCAATCCGAAATCGCAGATCTTGACTTGACATTCGTCACCCATGAGGATGTTACGAGCAGCAAGATCTCGATGAATCAGCTGACTCTTTTCAATGTAACACATTCCATCTGCAACCTATACATATAAATGTATGCATAAATTTAGTATAATTATATACCTAGGAATAATTATATAATTATATATATATATGTGTCAGAATACATCTAAGTATGTAGGCTATATCACACTCTTTATACATGACAGTGGGTATAACCACCCGCCATCTCCCAGAGTCTGGAGTAGGCTTGTCTCGATATAAAATTATTAACATAACATAACATTTTTTATTCGGCAACCAATTCATAACATGTTGTAAAACTGTTGTTGTTGTTGTTGGTTGTTGTTGCTGTCGTTGTTGTTGTTGTTGTTGTTGTTAAGGCATCCACCGTGATCAGATCAATATCCAAAAATTGGTCTGTTAATCATCATCATCATCATCATCATCATCATCATCATCATCATCACGGTAGTTAATCATTTTGAAAGAGGTAGATAGAAGTCTTAAGTTTAGAACGAGACGGCGGGGGAGGGGAGGAGATGGGATGGGAGGGCGAGGGAGAGGGAGAGAAAGAAGGAGAGGGAGGAAGAAAGAGAGGAAGGAGGCATGGAGGCAGGCAGGGTTTCAGGGAGGCAGGCAGGGATTCAAGGAAGGATGGAAGCAGGGAGGCTGGGAGGGAGAGGGACAGGGAAGGAAGTAAGGAGGGAGGGAGGGAGGAGTGAGTGAGGGAGGGAGGTGACCCATGCGGGGCCGGGTACAAATGTTTAATGGTCAATGAGTAATAAAATGGTGACCTGCGTAGCGATGTAGGCCTAGATGATTTATGACATCTGAAACCTGGTACGAATGTTTAATATAGTCGGTGAGTATTTGAGGAGGCGCTCTGGTGTATGTTAGTTGCCTTGCAACCGGAGGGTTGTAGGTTCGAATCCACCTCAAGTCGCCGTGTCGGGACCTTGGGCAAGTCCTTTACTCACAGTTGCTCAGCGCTTCGGCGTGAAACTCCGATGCAGTGTCCGCTCTGCATTCGGGAGCGCCTCTGATTGGAGAGATTGAAGGGGCGCTATAACAAGTGCACACAAAAACAAAAGAATCAAAACGGTGACCTGCGTAGCGATGTAGATGATCTGCGACAGTTGGATGTCTGAGTTTTTGTTGAGGTAGTTCTTGAGACTTCCGTTCCGCATGAGTTCCGTCACGATGAAGATCGGTTCCTCTTGAGTGCAGACAGCGAACAATCGAATCAGTTTCGGATGCTTCAGTTTCTTCATGATTGCCGCTTCCTCCAGGAACTTCTCTGGTTCCATCGAACCTTCCTTCAACGTCTTAATTGCTACGTCGGTTGTACCCTTCCACAGTCCTTCAATATTGTAATCATGAATTCATATAAGTCAATTGAATGAATGAATGAACGAACGAACAAATGAATGAATGAATGAATGAATGAATAAGTGAATGAATGAATAAATGAATGAATGAATGAATGAACGAACAAATGAGTGAGTGAATGAATGAATGAATGAATGCATGAATTAATGAATGAACGAACGAACGAACAAATGAATGAATGAATGAATGAATGAATAAGTGAATGAATGAATAAATGAATGAATGAATGAATGAACGAACAAATGAGTGAGTGAATGAATGAATGAATGAATGAACGAACGAACAAATGAATGAATGAACGAATGAATGAATGAACGAACGAACGAATGAATGAATGAATGAACGAACAAATGAGTGAGTGAATGAATGAATGAACGAACGAACGAACGAACGAATGAATGAATGAACGAATGAATAGCCTCCTTCGGGGTTCCAAAGCCGTCATCGCTCTATATCTGCAGCTGTTCTCGTTAATAAATAAAATGATGTTAAACTTCTGAGGCCCAGTTGCCAGACTCAAGTGTGCCTCACCTTGCCACACTTCTCCAAAGTTTCCAGATCCGAGTTGTGTGACCAGTTCTAACTCATCCCTTGATATTTCCCATTGATCTCGCGTCTTTCTTGACAGATCCCACATCTGCGGTTTCGGTTTTGGACACGGTTGTGTCAGACGTTGACACAATCTGTCCTCTGTATCGGCTGAAAATATAATTGGCAATACACGTTGCTATAACAAGCGACACGATGTAGAGTTGTAGACCTACATTTATTTATCTGTTTTATTTTATTTCTCGCCTTTGCTATATGGCGCCCCTTTAAGCTCGCTGCTCAATCGTCTTAGAGAAGCAGGCCCAAGACCCCAAACTTTTTGGAGAGCAAGGTCGGGCGCTCTGTCTAATTGCGGCCATCTTGTCCCACGCTACACATACACGCTACACATAATATGCCCACTAAACTACTTAATTACGGAAAATGATGCTGTGCAAATTAGCATATTTTATGACGACTGTATTGACATTGCAACTTGTCTTACTCTCGTACTTTTCGATCATCGCAGGAAGCGACTCAAACTTTGACGTTTCGAAGATGAAGCAACCGCCAAGATTCAAGTTCTTTATGCGATAGTGTTTCACCAGGCGATCCGTGGATAAGATGGATAACACGTAGGTACCTAAAACAGTCGACGAACTCTTTAATCATCCATTGTCAAATTTAGATATCTATTAATTATAGCACTTAGAGTTGAATTAGGTTTATGAAATGGAATTACCAGGGCTGTTTTAAAGAAATTTTTGAACTGCACAAGTCCTTCTTTTCCTTCCCATATGCATGGTCCATGGTAAATTACTTTCAATTGGAGGACAATGACCATTTTTGCTAGTTTTAACTGTACAGAAGCGCTTCTACAACTGCACAAATCCATTTAGAACTGCAAATTTTGCGTTCAACTGCACGTTAAAAAAAAGCCATGAGAATTACTTAAATCATTCATTTAATAAGATTCAAATATTTTTGTACGTCAGGGAAATGGAAAACTGGAATAAATGACAGCGGGAAAATATTGGAAGGTTGAAGGACAACGAAACGAATGTTACAGAACAGCGAAAGGAAGAGATACAGGAAGAGGTCCTACGGAAGGCCACTGGATTTCTGCAGGGAAAACAGGACTTTTTAAACGTGCAGTTGTACACAAAATGTGCAGTTGTAGAAGCACTTCTGTACAGTTAAAACTAGCCAAAAAGGTCATTGTTTTCCGATTGGAAGTAATTTACCATGGATGATGGGAAAGGAAAGAAGGAGTTGTGCACTGTTGTGCAGTTCTAAAAATTCCTTAAAAACAGACCTGTGGAAAAAGAAATAAGATAAAAGAGGAAAAGAAAGACAGACGATGCATGATTTTTTCTCATACCTATCTTTGTCTCCGATTCCCGAACGAGGTAGGTTCCGGGTTTATTTCCGGAGGTTCTTAGTAAGATGATGGCATCTGCTCGACTAACGCTGCCATGAAACCACCTGAATATAAAAAAAAGAAAATGAGCATCAAGAACAACATTGTCTTGAGACTAGCACTAACTGTGTAACTGAGTGGCCCATGATAGCCCTATAGCCTACTGACAGCGGTTGAAAGTATCAGATCTGGTGCACAGTACAGACAGATAGACAGACAGTTATCTAAGTGACATAGGCGGAGTTTATCAGTGTCTAGGATGGGCTAAGCCCCAAGAAGACCCAGATTCAACTTTTTTACCACGAAAATAGTATCCTTTCTCGGGGTTAGCCCTTTCAATATAGGCCTATGATTATCATGTGTGTGATGTGTTAAGAAATTTAATTGCGCAATTAAATTCCTTAATAGGCCTACAGGCCCTACACCACATACATAATATAATTATTGAGATAAGCGAATGCATAACTTGACTTACGGACAGAGTTCGAGGCTGTTTTCAAGGGCAACGAAGGTCGACGGAACATATCCCTCCTCTTCCGTCTCCAGGTTCTTCGCCTTCCACCAATCGTTGTCTCTGTGTCATTATTTTTCAATAATAATCATATTAATTATGACTTTAAAAAATAATTTTTTATTCACTAATAAACACAAATGCATCTTCGAAGTGTTCAATCTTGGTATTGGTCCGTCTGTGTGCCTACCTGCTTGTCTGTTGTCTATCTGTTTGTGTCTGTATTTTTATTCACTAATAAACACAAATTTATGCATATTCGAAGTGTTCTATCTCTTTCTTGGTCCTCTGTTTGCCTGTCTGTTTGTCTCTCTATCTGTATGTCTGTCTGTGTGTGTGTCTTTCTGTGTATCTGACAGTGCATGGCTGTCTGTCTGTCCATCAGTGGGTTTGTCTCAAAATCTGTGGGTGTCTGTGTGTCTGACAATGCCTGTATGTCTGTATATCTGTGTGTTTGTGTATCTGTCTAACAGTGTCTATCTGTCTGTCTGTCTGTCTGTCTGTTTGTGTCTGTAAGTCTGTGTGTGCCTGTGTGTCTGTTTGTGTCTGTCTGTCTGCATGTCTGTCTGTCTATCTGTCTGTCTGTCTACGAGTTGCTGTTTCGGAATTTCTAGCATAAGAGACGAGTTCTTACTGTTTGAGAATTTCCAGAATGTCTCCCTTCCCAACTTCCATCGTGGCATCATCGTCTACGCAGCCAGGGTAATCGTAGAGACCTCGGGCTAGCTTCCTGCCTTCAGTTTAAGCAAAAAAAGAAGTTGATTATTACCGCTTATTGCAATCAGTCACGCTATGTTGAAAGTCGGAACGGGGATAAGCAACAGGGAAACCACATTCCACAGTGACTTTATCAATCAATCAATCAATCGATCAATCAATCAATCAGAACTTGATATGTTTCGTTTGATTTACAATGTATATTTACTTATATTTCTTTATCACTGCGCTCTATTGTTGGTGGAGATATTATGTGCGGCACTTTCGTTTGTCAACTTGATCTTATCTCATGTCATCTCTTGTCTTGAACTCGGAACATTTTGCCCACTATCAGGTCAGTAAATGAATTTACCGCATGATTTACGGCGATATCGTCCGGGAAAAACTCATTAAATTTTAGTCAACATCTAACCGTTCTAACGTGTCAGAATGTAAATTTCTTAGATTAAAAGGCCCATCCCTATATTGCGTAGGCAGAAATGGTAGGGGAAGTAGGGGCGAGACGGACCCCGTAACGGATTTCTGGTTTTAAGACACCATAAACGTGCTTCACGGGCAAAAAATCTTTTGTTACTCGTAGCTTATACAGTGCCTTAGCTAAGGGCAGCACAAATTTAATTGCATCTATTTTCGATAATAAGATTTTAAAAATTTAAAATTTTAGTAGTAATGGTCCATCTTGCCCCCACTATGGGGCAAGATGGACCAGTCTAATAAATCATGCCCCACGCATTAGGCTTTCATCATAGGATGTTCTGATCACATGTAGAATACTATTTTATGCACAAATGTGATCGTCTATAAAGTAAAACACTAAGAATAACGCAGAAGTTACATTGGAGCACATTTTTACAATTTCATATGATTTTAGTGGTCCATCTTGCCCCCATGGTGGAACAAAATAGACCACTGCAATCGTGTATTTCGCGCTAATTGTTATTATTATTGTATCCAGCAATAATTGTTACAGTAATAATAGCATAATAATTCATTAACATTTGAAATTAGATGAAAAAAGTGGAATCACACTAAAAAATCACACTAACGGGGCAAGGTCCGTCTTGCCCTGTCGGTGACTGATCCAACTCGCCCCCATGGGTAAGGTATAAACTTTTCATCAATAAAAAATTAAATCTACTGGGTATCCTGCCAATATTGGATTCGTTAATACAGCAGAAAAGGGTGTTACACAAAAAATATTTTTATCAAAAGCCTGTCACAACGTGCAATTGAATACTTAGCAAATAACTGTTTCCTGAAAATAAGATCGGACAGGTCGAAAATCAACTTTTCATCATAAAACACGCAAAAATGTCGTTTCGATCGATTAATTTGGACAAATCACCAAAGCGCCAACAGTATTACAGTAATTAAAGTTCATTCGGAAGGTGGCGATATCATAGATAGCCTACCTTATATTGTCGGGATCCATCGTACCCCAAGGGTCCATCTCGCCCCGACTTCCCCTACATGTATTTTAGATCTTCCCACATGTTGCAACTTGAATAATCATAATTAGGGAACTTCATGCATACGTGCAAATACGATTCTCGGACCCCATTCTTACAACCTTACAGAAGTTTATTAGCTAAAGTCATCTAAGCTTACAAAACATTTATTTTACTGCAGGCTACTATTTTTTTTGTTGAACATCATATTTGCTAGCTAATTTTTTAACTGTTATGGTTTACTGTTTTGATCAGAACAGAAATTAGTTATAATAATTATAGCCTAAGCCTAATCAAATGCCATGCTGTAGGATGATACTGATAGGAGAGACCAATAGGCTAATGTGGAGTTGTGGACAGTGGACCGTGTGGGCGTCATAATTTTTTACAGTTTTTTTAAAGTTTAACCACTGTACGTAGGGTTCCGAGGAACACACTTTCGGAAGAAACTGTTCGTACACTCTGAGAGTGCCAGTGCCGAGTCTGGATAACGGAGGAGGGCGATACTAGTGATCCTTGTTATCATACGCTGTTAAACTGAAAATATTACTACCTCTCTACTGATATCACTATTACTATCCATATACTACTACTACTTTTTATTCTTAAATAAATTGGAAACAAATTGCTGCTAGTCATGTTGTAGCTGCTGCTACCACCACCACTACCACTAACACCACCACTACTACTACTACTACAACAGTACTACTACTACTACTACTACTACTACTACTACTACTACTACTACTACTACTACTACTACTACTACTACTACTACTACTACTACTACTACTACTACTACCACCACCACCACCACCACCACCACCACCACCACCACCACCACCACCACCACCCCCACCACCACCACCACCACCACCACCACCACCACCACCACCATGGGCGTCCGCAGCGGGGCGCAAGGGGGCGCAGGTGCGCCCCCCTGGATTTTTCGCATAGTTGCACATAAATTTAGATTATTTAGTTGTGATTGTTACAACGTGATTTTCAATGTGATTATCGATTCGTTCTACAAGTTTAACCTATATATCTTTCTTTGGGCGCATAATTTATAGGCTAGGCTATAGGATTCTCTCATGGTAATATGGAAATTCAAACTGTCACCCATTAAATTTAGACCATGTGACAATTATTCAAAAGTTTGCGCCCCCCTAGAAAACTTCCTGCGGACGCCCATGACCACCACCACCACCACTACTACTACTACTACTACTACTACTACTACTACTACTACTACTACTAGGCCTACTATACTACTACTACAACTACTACTACTGCAACACTTTGTGAAGGGTTGTTTCCAGCGAGTGTGTATACCTTCCTTGATGAATCCCTCGATCTCATGGGGTGATAGGAGAGTCCGGTGTTTCAATGCGACCGTCGGATCTTTCGTGTAATGTACGCTTACACGTGACGTATCCATCGGAGTCCTATGTATTTGTATCTCCTCCGTCTTCCTTATCTTCATCGTGACAGGTGTTTCGTCCATCTCTAGTGCAACATTGTCCCGTCCTTCACCCTCACCGGGACCGGGAGGTCCAGTGTATTCGTAGTGAAACACTGGCTGCTTCGGAGGGACCACCGGCTTCACCTTGCCACCGCCGCCCCCTCTGCTGTTCTCGTTCCCATCGTCTGTTGTTGCCTCACTCTCCTCCGTCTCCTCCTTCTTCTTCTTCCTCCTCATGCAGATCGATCCCATGGCGGGCTCTGACTCCCATCAAATGACACCACCTGTAGGCTACAACATTTAGTTCGTAGATATTATGCAAGATATCTGTTGATACCTTGCTTGTTATATACACTGTGTCCCAATAAATCGGGCACCCTTTCTATAATGTAAATAAAACAGGTAAATCTTAATCGATTTTCAAAATTTCAAAACTGTTTTTATCCTGAGATAATTATCTCACACTGATTCAAATATAAAGTTTCTGGCATGAATATTGACGTCACAATTACGTCATTTGCATCAGAGAATTCAAATGTTAAGTGCCGAACACAACGATTTTTGCTGACATTTGGTTTCGATATGAAAATTAACGACGTCATTATGACGTAATGTTTTAGTGAGGGCCGTTCATAAATTACCAATTTGTAGATAATTATCTCAGGATGAAAACAGTTTTGAAATTTTGACAATCGATGAATATTTACCAGTTTTATTCACATTATAAAAAGGGTGCCCGATTTATTGGGACACAGTGTATATTGTTCATGCTTGTTATTGTTCAACGACACCGTGTTATAATTTTAAAGATGATTAGTGTCGCACTCCTTCTTTATCCAGGCTTGCGACTGGCACTATCAGAGTACAAACAGTGGCGTGGTTTCTGATAACTTTTAGATGATGACAGCACAAATATATTCAGCTAGCGCTAGTCTCAAGACTGGATAAATGTGGAGGAAGACGGTCATCATCTTTGTTATTACACAGCAATATTAATTGAAAGTCACTATACTTAATCGTAATCGTAAACTCGAAATTTCTAAAGCGCTGCTAGAAAGCCAAGCGCGGGGCACCAGCTTATTCACGAGCGCTGTGTTGAGTCAAAAGGGTTGTCCGTAAGAGTAGTCCAAGGTGGTCCGGGTCGAGTTACCGTAGGATCAGAGGGGCGGAACAGCTACTAAGGCGGGTGTCGTCTGGGCCGAGAATTGGAGGGTACAGGATCAGATGAGACAGGGTAAGAGTTCTTGAAAAGAAGTGTCTTAAGTTTCGAATGAAAAGCCCGAGGAGTGATTGATAGAGGAGCGTGACGAAGGTGATGATGGTGGGTGATACTTACCTTAGGCCTTAGACCTTAGTCCCTCCTCGTGCTGAGTGCACACCAGATGTGTGTGAAAATGGATGTCCTCTCTCTTTGGATGGCCTCCAATCGGCTACTCTTAAACCCCTCCAAAACGCAATTTATTTGGTTGGGTGGCCGTAGACAACTCCAGGGCATTGACCTTTCCCAACTTGCTCTGCTCTTTCCTCATATCACCTTTTCCCTCACAGTTCGTGATCTGGGTCTCACTCTCGATTCTGAACTTACTCTGTCCCAGCATGTGAACTTGGTTGCGAGGAGTGCCTATTACCAGCTTCGTCAGCTCCGGGTGGTCTCCCGTTCTCTCTCTCACGATGCGGTTGTCGTCCTTGTCCACGCCTTTGTTACAAGTCGAATCGACAACTGTTGTTCCCTACTTGTTGGTCTTCCCCTTGGGGTCCTGGGGCGACTTGATCGCGTCTTACGCTCAGCTGCTCGCCTTATTGGGCGGCTTCCTAAATTTGCGCCTGTCTCTGCCTATATGCGTGATGTGCTGCACTGGCTGCCTGTGTCCCAGCGGATCTCATACCGCATTGCTGCTGTGGTCTCTCGCTGTGTCCTTGGCTGTGCTCCATCATACTTGCGTGATCTGTGCTGTCCAGTCTCTGACGTTGCAGCGCGTCGTGTACTTCGCTCTTCGTCTAAAGGTGAGCTTCTGGTCCCGCGGGCTCGCTTGGCTATTAAGCAGCGCCGTGCTTTCTCGGTCGTGGGGCCTACTGTTTGGAACGACCTCCCGGTTACGCTTCGCTCACTACTTGTGGTCCATCCGGCTGCGTTCTACAAGTCCCTCAAGTCTTTTTTCTTTGTTCGTGGTTGGGCTGGGAGCGCCTCTGAGTAGTTTCTTGAAGGGGCGCTATATAAATGCTCTGAATGAATGAATGAATGAATGAATGAACACTGGGCGATGCAGGTCCTCAATCCCTCTCTGTCCTGATGAGCAGCCCTAGCGGCCCCCTAAGTCACTACTGCTGTATGTATCATATAGGCATAGCCTATTTATGCAGCATTCTGCGCATTCTACGGTATGCATAGATGTAAATGTACTGTTAGTTTGACTATGACAACCGCATGGGCGCCCGCACATAGGAATACAGGGGCACTGCCCCACTGCATGGGTAAAATAATCTAATGGCCTAACTTAGAATGAATATTTGTGAAGCGGTTCTCACAGCTGAACTGTTCAGAAGTGCTCTTAGAGTGAAAGACCAGTGAAAAGATTAGGGTCTTCAAGTAGAATAGACACCTATTCTTTAACTATACTGATTAGTGTCGTCACGGCAGCTAACTGTCATAATGTAGTTTAGTGTTGCATAGTGTGATGATTGTAGTGTTGCATTGTGTGATGGCATGTATAGGCCTGGTGTAGTGTAGTGTATTAAATAATCTTCATTTAATTGAGACAAATCAGGGTGACAAACCGTACCCAGTTACATGTCAATGCATTTCAAAAATAAACAACAAAAGTAGGCTAATGTGAGGATAACAATGTCATTAATGGGCGACAAAGAGAACCCTCTTTAACTGGTAGAACAAAGGGATGCCGTCTAGGGCGTAAGTTATAGGCGGTGTTTGCTAGAGGTGGAAAAGGTCCCTCAGGACATGATTGACATTTAGCATTACATTACGAAGCAGCCCAGCATCAACTCCGGTAACTAATTTCTCCATGTTCGGGAACATCGTGGAAAGGAATCCCAGTCGTCGCATCCGGTTCAACATTTGTTCTAGTTTAGTTCTGTCGTTGCTAATGGTGAACCCCCACCAGGCCGGGGCAGTATATTGCTATTTGGTGTGACGACATGCTAAATGTAATGCGAAGTAATGTAATAAGTGTGGTTTGATGTTGTGTAGTACAGTGTAGCAGCATGAAATGTAGTGTTGTGCATGTGTATATCATTGTATAAAGTGCAGAGATGTTTGCTGTATAGCGTAGGACCATGTTTGTAGACCATGTTTGTAGTGTTCTTCATCGCTGTATAGATCTATTACAATGCACTGACAGTGTTGTTCAAAAAGTAAACCATTTCAACTTACCTTACGTTATCGTAATCGTAATCAACTGTTCTAAACTCTCGACAAGAACTGACTCCGTCCTGGTAGACGTCAATTTCGAAAAACACAAACGAGTATCATATGTATGCTCCCTGCCAAGCATTTAGTAGACGATTTGCTTAATTCATTCTAGTAGAATAGGTCGATAGACAACACAGAAGTGTTTTCACAAACATTTTTTGAACTCTGTCGTGCAGTTTATGAGCCGCAAATTAAAATCGCTGCCGCTTAACTGACTTTAGTAGGCTATATAAGTCTTATGCTGTAGGCTGCTTGATATCGTATACTGCAGCCTAATCTGCAGGCCGATTGCAGTGCAATCAGGTCACTTGTAACAGCGGCTGTATAGGCCTGTATGCTAAATATAGGCTGTGTTAAGCTGCAGGCCTATGCTAAATTGTAGTCCACAGGTTACAATCCATCTGATTGCTTATGCAAATGGTCTGAATGTTTCTATTTCTATGTTTGCATTAGGCTAATTGCTACGCTATTTGTAATAGCTTAGTATCACTCAAAGCTTTGTAAGGACAGGCCAGATGATTTCGACGCATTAAGCAAAAAATTAATTTTAATAATATACAAGCTTACATGTATTGTGTGTGGAGGTGGAGGTATGTATGGGTATGTGTGTGTACCGGTGTGTGTGTGTGTGTGTGTGTGCGCGCGCGCGCACTGCTATGCATTTGATGTAGGCCTATTGAACATCTATCAGAGGCGACGTAAATATCTCAAAAAGTTTTAATTGACTACACACATGTATTGTATTGCCATGTATTGGTATGACTGCATAAGAAGACAAAAACACAGAGCATGCATGTAGCCTACGCGTGTACTGTACATTTATGGCGACTATACCAAAGCCAATGGCCAAGTAGGGGCCTGTAAGCACAAAGGTCATCCGCTACTTAAATGATAAGATATCTATTTCACTTTCTAATAACCAGGATGTAACACGGACTCCAGAGGCGTAGCGACCGCCCTCCGTACCCTCCGACCGAAGGGGCCCCCGGCAAGGAAGGGGTCCCTAAAAGTGTCAAAAAATGAATGAAATGACTAAAAATAAATTTTAAAAATTCATAAAATATTTTGGACGGCGAATATGAAATTTTCCCCAGATTTTGGCTTTAAAAGGTCATCAACTTTTTCAGACGGCGAATATAAAATTTTCCCGAGATTTTGGCCAAAAAAATCATCAACTTTTTCGGACGACGAATTGATGAAATTGATGAAATTTTCCCGACATTTTGGCCGGATGACTAAAAACGTCGTCAGAAATTTCGGACAGTATGCTCGGAGGGGGGCCACGTTCGTTCTTGCTACGGCCCTGACGGACTCTGATATTCAATGCAATAATTATTTCCTCTAAGAAATTTACACAGTATCTATCATGCATGGTTTATGCACAATCGAAAACAGACGACGAAGACTTTTATATCTAATCTCTGACTGTCATTCCGCCGTCAATAAATATGATAGCTGCTTGGGCTCGGCCTCCAGAGATGGCCTTGTGGTTTCACGTGCACGCATAGCCATCGGACAGAACAGGGCTTTCTCGATTGTGGGTAAACGCCTACCGGTACCTCTGTTTATAATAGCATTCCCCAATGACTTGCGATTTTTTCTGCGGAACAAAAAGGTCATGTGTCGCTTGTGTACCTCTTTTTAAAATACGTAGATTACGTATTTGGACGTGCCTGGGTCGGGAGCACTTCTGAATAGGCCCAGTCATATTTAAGGGCGCTATATTAATTCCACTGATAGATAGGTGGATGGATGGATGTAGGGTAAACCGGGGGGTTATGGACCCCTTAAGCCTTTTTTCTATTATACGCTTAGGTTTGAATAAAGATTACAATGTGAATATTCTATTCCAAAGTACTCTAGGAGAGGTACTTGGAACGTTATTAAAAGCTGAAAAATATAAAGAGGTTTTTGTGGAAAAGTAATAAATTGAATTTTTGTTTTGTGTCCATATCACCCCGGGATTGGGGGGATATGGACATGGGGTGTCCATATCACCCCACTAATGTTGATATCATCCAAAAGCACCTGATTGATATGAGAGTTATTAAGAAACATTAAACAGTCATTAAGTTTCTGAGAACATTGGTAACCAGAACAAAAGGCAACACTTTGTGTCCATCTCTGAGGACACGGACATGGATGCTGGACTAGCCATGGGAAATCTTCCGTTTCGTTGAGTAATAGGCAATAGATCCAATGCCATCACCGATACATCCAGATGCCCAAACATTGGGGATATAGGCCTACCAGATCTCTTCCTGTAGGTCTTCATTGAGTGGCACATACGATGGATACAGCGCCTCACTGCTGCACCTGCTTATTTGGCATTGTCTAAAGACCACTGAACCCTAATGTGTCTTTTTGGAACTATTGTGGCATTGTTTCGCAATAATTCTTGTCACAAAAAGCAATTAAACGATACCAATATCAGTTAGTCTGTTTAAAACATCTTTACTTACACGAAACACAGCTGGGGAGGTATGAACATTCAGCCGGGGTGATATGGGCATAAGGGTGTCCATATCACCCCACTATGTATTAATATATCACTAGGGGTGATATGGACAATGTCCATATCACCCCGGTATCTCAGTGTCCATATCACCCCAATAGCAATGGTATATCGGATCGTTACTTTCTCACGTTTAGAAAGCACATGACGTGAAATAAATGACACATATACAATGTCAAATAACCCTTATTTAAAACTGCCAACTTCAACATTTTACATCCTAAAGGCACCTTTTTATATAATTTTCATAATCATGGCTAGCTATTTTATGGAAATGGGACAATTTGAAAAACAACGCGTATAAATCTGAATTTTACCATCGCGACATCAGTTTATGGTTGAAAGGTGAAGGACGAATGTGCATAGAGCTATAAACAGGTTAGAGTTTATTATAATTATTATCATATTAAGCAGTAGAAGACGGGTGGCCATAACACCCAGGGTGTCCATAACCCCCCGGGTGACCCTATGGATGGCCGGCTGGCTGGATGGATGGGTTGGTGGGTGGATGGATGGATAGTAAAACTAGGGCTGCATGATAGCGATCAAATTTATTTTATAAGTGCTTATTTGTGAATTGACGGTTAATTTACTATTTAATTATAATTAATTATACACAAAATGTCTGTTTAATTATTTATTTAATTTTAAAGTTTATTGTAGTGATAAGAAGCTAAGACATGTAACTAATGTTATTGACTATATTTTTTTAAGATATCCCAGTAAGTTATGATGATGATGATGATGATGATGATGATGATATGATGATGATGGTGCTCTGCCCGTAGGCAGGTTCATTGGGTTTACGCCCGTGGGGATGAGATGAGTGAGGTGGTTTCCCGTTGCCTTCCCCACAGACAATGATGGGTAAGCAACTTGCCCAAGGTCGCCCCGCAGGAGCTTGCACCCTTGCGTTCCACACGTGATAGCCCGAGATAATCTAAATCTCTGAATGTCAACTCCCAGCCCAGGGCTTGAACCACAGTCCGTTGTATCCAACAGACGAATGCCGTTCGCGCTCACCGGTGTAGCTAACGAGACTATTTGAAATATTATAACCTCTTTATTGTTTATGTTTTAACGGTATTATTAATATTTATTGTTCGTTGGTAGCTACTTTAAGTAGTAGCTATCTGGCAGTATCTGACTATCTGCTCATATTTATAGGCCTCTATGATTATAGTCGTGTTTACGTTTCTCGAGTTCGAATGAAACCAATTCAACCAATTAGACTTACATTTAAAAAAACATGTTGACACTGGCAGGTTCTAGAGAGAAACTTGTTTTGCTGTCAGCTAAAAAAGTAAATGAGTTCGGATTTTACAGCTAAAAAAAGAAAATGTATTCGAATTAAGTTCTTTATCGTTCATTTCACTGCAGTAGTAATGCTAATGAAAACAAAATGAATAAAATACGAATAAATTATGCGACCAATAACCTCAAACGTTGATCGGATTGTTTTGAGGGTACAGTTGCATATTTAGAACATCTGTGACTCGAAGTACTGTGTTATTATTTAACTTATATCGGACCACAGCAAACTATGTCGTACAACTACTGACCAACAATAAATCAATCCATTGATCAGAATTTATGTAGCGCCAACTAAAGATCGCTACTCAGAGGCGCTCCCGGTCAAGGCAAAGGGAAAAAGCGATCGAAAAAACCTGATGATGACGACCATTGATGATGATGATGATGGTGATGATGATGGTGATGATGATGATGATGATTATGATTATGATTATGATGGTGGTGGTGGTGGGGTGGAGGTGGTGGTGGTGATGATGATGATGATGATGATGATGATGATGATGATGATGATGATGATGATGATGATGATGATGATGATGATGATGATGATGATGATGACGATGATGACGACGATGACGATGGCGTTGATGGAGATGAAGATATCGTATATCTTAATCACACATCGGTTCCATATCACATCCATATCATATCACAACAGTTCCATGCCAAACCCTTTCTTTTCCATAGAGTTTCAAGCTATAAACTAAGGGTGCACTGGGTCAGTCCTCCTCTGTACAGCGGCGTTAGATAAATTCCTAGATTTGATCAGAAGGAAGCAGTGGTTCAGATGGTTGATTGAGAAGCAATAATTATGACGTCACTTCCACTGTCAAGGGCCGCATGGTCGGCAGATGATTCGCTTGAATGCTTTGCGAAACTCAGCGTTGCAAACGGTATAGATGAGAGGATTGAGAAAACTGTTGACGTATCCAAGCCACGAGAAGAAGGAGAAGAGACGACCATCAACCGAACAGATCTTCCACGACGATGACGAGGATGGAGAGGAGGAAAAGGAAGAGGAGGAGGAGGTGGAGGTGGTGGATGATGTAGAGGAAGATGGAGAGGCAGATGAGGAGGAGAAGGAGGAAGAGGAGGAGAAGGATGGGGAGGAGGAGGAAGAGGAGGAGGATGGAGAGGAAGAGGAGGAGGAAGATGGAGAGGAAGAGGAGGTGGAAGGAGAGGAAGAGGAGGAGGAAGATCGAGAGGAAGAGGAGGTGGAAGAAGAGGGGTATGGAGAGGAGAAGAGGGAATAGGAGGAGGAAGAGGAAAATGATGAGGAAGAGGAAGAGGAGAATCTGGAGAACGAGGAAGAAGATAAAGAAGAGGAACTAGAGCTAGAGGAAGATGACGACGATGATGATAATAATGAAATATGAAGAGAAAAAGAAGAGGAAGAAGAGGAGGAGGAAGAGGAGGAGGAGAAGCAACATAGTGTCGCGAGAGATGTTGACAGCGAAGAGGATGCGTAGAAATCTGAGGAGAAGGTTGAAGAAGAAGACAATGGAGAAGTGATGAGAGACGATGAAGAGCTTGAAGATGGAGAAGAGGAGGTGTGGGAGGATGGCGATTGTTCTCCATACGATTGTGTTTCCCCGTAGCGTATACAGATGGCGTTGCTGATGTTGAGGGTGAAGAACGGAGCCCAGCAGATGAGGAAGACACCTAGACATACAAAGCAAGACACCTAAACATACAAAGCAAGATAACTAAACATACAAAGCGCAGGCAAAAGAACAGATACTATCATTCAGAGAAAGAATAGCTACGAAACAGTCTTCGTAGCCTACTCAACATTGTATGCCACTAATGCTAGTACAATCACCTGCATAGGGCTACACACATACATTTATATATACATACATGTATTGTATTGTATACATGATGTACCATTGTACATGCGTGTTTGGAGACTTTGGAAGTTTTGACACATCGAAAGCGTCTTTTTTGAGCCAAACGATCTAATGATGATCTATAAAAAAGCTAAAATCGATTCTCTGTGTGATTTTATCCTTCTACAGCGCTTTAGCCTATAATGTTTTAATACAATAGACTACAACACAATAGTGCCTACATGCATGCATGCACGTATCTGAGTATAGTCATAAGGGCTTCTTATAATGACCTCTAAATCGCAGGGGGTTGAGCCCACACACCTACTGTACATGGTAATGCATGCTAATTAATGTCAGCCATGCAACAAGGAAGTGTCCGAATGCATAGCCTATGAAGTCATCTTAAAACCGTCGTTGTCGACCTGTAGCCTATCTAGTATCATGCCTACTGCTGCTTGAATTAAAGTACTCCTTTGAATTAGAGTACTACTTTGAACCAGTCAACGATGACCCTTGAAGTTTAATGTGTCGTTGAGAATCCAAGTGGTGGACTTCACAATCTATTTTATGGATCATTGGCTGCTCAAGTGTTTGGCTAAGATCAACTTTTTGAAATCTCGATATTATTTAAATCTCGGGTTATAAATAGCACTAGGCGAGGCGCGGGGGTGTAGTGGGTATGTTCGTTGCCTTGCAGCCGAATGGCTGAAGGTTCGAAGCCTCCTCAAGTCGCCGCGTATGGACCTTGTGCAAGTCCTTCACTCGCAATTGCTCATGCGCTTAGGCGTGAAACTCCTTTCAGTGTCCGCGCTGTAGACGGGGAGCGCTTCTGAGTAGAAACCTTGAATTGTTGGCCATTTATTTTTTGATTCAACAAGTGCACAAACATGTGTGAGGCGTCCAATCTAAATGGGCAGCAGAGGTTAAGGGTCTTAACTCGAGCTAGTATGGCTCCCTGTCTTCCAGTGCATGAGTGCATCGAGTACAGAATTGCTGAGCTGGTTTGGCGTTGTCTCTTTGACTCTGCTCGTGAGCTCTGCTGTTCAGAATCAGGTTGTGCTGCTAGCTCTAAGAGTCTCTCGCTCTGCCTCGAGCGGAGGGGGAGCTTTTTGGTCCCTCATGTGTTAGAACGCCAACCTTTCAGCGTCACGCTGTCTCAGCTGTAGGTTCTTCTATTTTGGAATTATAGGTCTATCCCCCCCCATATGAGATACGCCTGTTGCCTAGAGTTGTCTACAGGCTTCTTAAGACTTTGTTGCTTTTTATCAGCGTGGTTGGACTGGGAGCGCCGCTGAGTGGGCTTCACGAAGGGTGCTATCATCATCATCATTGCTCTCCTCCGTCCGGCCGCGCCGACGATGAGGCCTCTACATGGCGTCTCCACCCTGTTCTGTCCTTGATGATATCCATGGCATTCCTCATAGGCGTAGGGGACATTTCAGCGCTGGGGGGGGGCAAAAATGAGGCTTTTGCCCGAAAAATTTTTTGTCATCCGTTGAAATCTTAAGAAAAATTCCCGTTAGGTTTGCCCGAAAATTCTTACGACCTTTTTTTAGTCACGGTTGAAATCTTCTGAAATTTCCCGTTGCTTTTTGCCCAAATTTCGGGCAAGTCTGACTTTTCGGGCAAAAAAGACCCGGAAAAATAAAAAAAGCAAAAATTGTTTAAAACTTTTTTTTTCTGGGTCTGCTTGCCCGAAAAATCAGACTTGCCCGAAATTTGGGGGGGCATTTGCCCCCCCTGGACCCCCGTCTCCTACGCCTATGGCATTCCTCATATCCATGTTTCTTTCTTTCAGATCTTCTCTTATGTTGTCCATCCAAGTTTTCCTCTGGCGCCCTCTGCTTCTCCCTCCCTCCACGTTGCCGTGCAGGGCTGCAGCTGGTAATCTTCTGTCATCCATATAAACACCCATAAACACGCCGCGTAGACAGCATTTAGATCGTCACAGTTGGCAAAAAGTTAACGACTGTTGGCCATTTATTTTTTGATTCAATTTTGGTCGTCCATATTTCTGGAAATTGGAATAAGCTATTGCCTACCTATAGCATTCTCCGTAATGAACTTCTTGGTCTTTCTTTGTCCTTTTCCGCAACCGTTTGAAAGCCATTCAATTTTATTGTTGCTTGGCGCCGTCAGGTCGGGAGAGCCTCTGAGAAGTTTCTGTTGGATTGGCGCTATATAAATTCATGATTACAATTGCGATTGTTCACAATTGACCAATTGGATACGGGGGAGTGGTGGTACAGTGGGTATGTTCGTCGCCTTGAAGCCGGAGGATTGCAGGTTCGAATTCGCCTCAAGCCGCCACGTATAGGGACCTTGAGCAAATCCTTCACTCGCAATTGCTCAGCGCCTCGGCGTGAAACTCCTATGCAGTGTCCGCGCTGTAGTTGGGAGCGCCTCTGAGTAGGGAGCTTGAAGGGGCGATAAAACAAGTGCACATCCAAACAAAGATTGCACGATCATTCACTAGATGGAATCGCTTACTCACCGAGTACAACGGCCAATGTTTTCGTCACCTTCCTCTCCTGTCGTCTTGTCGATTTGACTGCCGCGTTCTTTCCACTTCTCGACCTCGAAGTCCTTGACCTTGAAGACATTGACCTTGAAGACCTTGACCTTGACGACGTCACTGGCTTGCCTCGACTGCTCAGAGTGACCCGCTGCTCCACCTTTCGATCGTGGCGGGAATTCCGCGAATTCATCAGAGACACCCGGATGTTATTCTTCCCCATCGTTCCGAAACCTTGACAACCGTGAGGCGGAGCAGACGATCTGTCGCCATGGTGATCGGTGGACACGCATTCCATTGCTGCGTGTCCACGGAAACCATCGGTCACCACCTCTTCCACTTTTCCGTCTCTATGGAAACCACCGTGCACACCATCCGCTGTTCCCCCTTCTCCATATAAACCAACCGACTCCTCCTCCTTCGCAGGTCCTGGCCCTTCCCCCTTGGAGTCGACCACCTTGGGTACGAGCTCCTCCGGACTTGGATACGTCTGAACAAAGAAGGCGCGCCTGACGATCCTCACTCCCCGCGGAGCACTGATCATTCTGCGAGTACACGTGGCGGATGACGTCGTCAAATCAGCTTCACTACTACTCGCCATCGATTCACATGGAAGACTCGGCAATGTCGGTTCATCCTCAGCGAAAACGCGCAACTCTATCGTTGAATCATCATCCCCCAGGAAAGCCCCCACTGTGTTTCGGGGTTTTACACCCTGCCGCAGGGCGACCCTTGCGACGGCGGGCAGGCTGCAGAGAGTGGCCGCTGCAGCCGCTGCCGCTGAGGCCGCCGCGTTGGCGTGCAGAGTAGGGGCGCTGTGCCGGGCGTGTCGCCGCCTCAACGCACGGAAGATGCGGTAGTAGATGGCGACCATGACGATGCAGGGGACGTAGAAGGAGGCGAGGGACGACCCGATGATGAAGTCGGCGTTGTAGAAGACGCAGAGCGAGGGGGTCTGCGTTCGGCGTTGGGGAGTGTAGTTCATTCCGAGGGCGATTGGAAGAGACACGGCCACGCTGACCGACCATGTCAGGATGACCATGAGGACTACGCGATGGCTCAAGGAGTTCCGCTGATTGGAGTAGCGAACCGGTTGCGTCACCGCCATACACCTGCGTAAAAGAAGCCGGCATATACATGTACGTGTATGCTTATGACGTAGTTACATACATGCACGCCAACGTGCATACATAGCTCCACTCCTTGTCTCTACTCTGACTACTTTGACCCTCCCCCATATATATATATACACACCAATGGCACTTCTATTCTTTTATACTTCTTTTTAGTTAAGGTTTCTTTCTTTTTTAGTTAAGGCTTGATAGCTTTACAACACCGTGTTGTCTTATCGATACATGTATATTGTATAAGCTCAGCACGCAATTTCATACGTCTGGCCGAAGGAGAGATGCATTCAATTTAAAAGTAAAAGGGATAAGAGTTTGAAGTTGAGCGATGATAGCACGCTAAGCTACCTTGCAGCGCCGACGAAAAAACGAAATTTACGGAGCAACGCCGGGTAATTCAGCTAGTTATCTACAGACGCTGTCTAGTCTGGAATGGACAACATTCGTCAGGATCCAAATTGACACCTTTAAATGAACCGCCGCTTTTTTTGTCAGCGAAAGGTGTTGAATGTCCAGGGTTAGCCAAAGCAATGGCCAACAAAGTGCGTATGTATGTATGTATGTATGTATGTATGTATGTATGTATGTATGTATGTATGTATGTATGTATGTATGTATGTATGTATGTATATATGTATGTATGTATGTATGTATGTATGTATGTATGTATGTATGTATGTATGTATGTATGTATGTATGTGTGTATGTATGTATGTGTGTATGTATGTATGTATGTATGTATGTATGTATGTATGTATGTATGTATGTATGTATGTATGTATGTATGTATGTATGTATGTATGCATGTATGCATGCATGCATGCATGTATGCATGTATGCATGTATGCATGTATATATGTATCAATGTATGTATGTAAGTACTACGTACGCACATGTATTATGTATGTATGTATGTATGTATGTATGTATGTATGTATGTATGTATGTATGTATGCATGTATGCATGTATGCATGTATGCATGTATGCATGTATGCATGTATGCATGTATGCATGTATGCATGTATGCATGTATGCATGTATGCATGTATGCATGTATGCATGTATGCATGTATGCATGTATGCATGTATGCATGTATGCATGTATGCATGTATGCATGTATGCATGTATGCATGTATGCATGTATGCATGTATGCATGTATGCATGTATATGCATGTATGCATGTATGCATGTATGCATGTATGCATGTATGCATGTATGCATACATACATCTCATACATACATAGGCTACATGCATGCATGCATGCATGTAGCCTATGTATGTATGAGAACTTGCTATAGCAACATGTAAGAATCCTACGCAGAGGCGCTTCCGTCTACAGCGCGGACACGGAGTTGGAGTTTCACGCCTATGCGTATAAGCAATTGCGAGTGAAGGCCTTGCTGCTGGGTCCTCTACGACTGCGAGGTGGTTTGAGGTGGATTTGAACCCACAACCTTCAGCGGCTCCATCTATGGACCAAACACACCCTTGCACCACCGCGCCCCACATGGATTCAACATGAATTAAAATAATGTAAATGCTATAGTTAAGATGTAGGAATGTGCTTTCATTAGGGTTTGTTTGTTGTTGAGGTAACTTTTGTTTGTTTTTGAGGCAACTTTTGTTTGTTTTTGAGGCAACTTTGTTTGTTGTTGAGGCAACTTGCCTGTCGATGCTGATTGCCATGAGGTTTAGGATTGACGCCGTGCAGCAGAGGACGTCCATTGCCACCCACGTATCGCACAGCACATCGCCCAGTTGCCATCTCGAATTGTTCCACTGAAACATACAAGACGTAAACGTAATCGTAATCCCCTTATTTTAAACTTAAAGCGACAATCGAAAGCCAAAATTAATGTATGTAACCAGTTTATTCACGAGCGATATTATGTCTAATAAGGTCCGAAGGAGGTCGTAGTCTGATTATTACCAGAAGATCAGAGGCAGCAGAGAGTATACCCGTTACAAGACAGAAGAACTGAACCATAAAAACCATAACCACAGTTCAGGAGTTATTCTAAGAAATTTTTAGAACTGCACAAAGCGACCTTTTTAGTCGTCCGGACCAAATGTTTGATCGTTGAAATCCCTTGAAAATATTACCATTTTGAAATTTTTCCGGCCCCCAAAAACTGATGACCCTTTTTTAGTCCTTCGTTCACTATAACACTATGAGTTACTGCACAAAATCTTATTTTCAACTCCACAAATTTCTTTTCCCATACACACTTTGTGTCCAGCTGCACGTTAAAATAACCTCTGCCACAGTTTTTATTGCTCCAAGTGACAGTTGACAAAACATCTTTATTACATATAGTGTCTATAGGCCTGTAGAAACTAACAAAAAACAAAAGGAGAGAACCCTTAAGGAAGAAGTTTAAAACCAAAATACATTGATCTCAACTTTTCAAGACAGTAATATACTAGATAGTAATAATTATAACAGTTCGATTAGATATAATAAACATGAATAATAATTGAAGTCTTACTTCAACGTAGACTGCGAACGGCATAACAAGAATGGCGACGAGAATATCAGCAACGGCCAACGAAACGATGAAGAAATTGGTGGCCGTTCGAAGACTTCTCTCCCTGAAAACACTCAGGCAGACGAGGAGATTGCCAACGAGGGTCAGAACAGGGAAGACGAGCAGAACCAGGGTCCATACGTTCGGACCACTGACCTCCACCCCATCAACGAGGACCGTGTCTGTAGTATGATCCAATGCTCCAAGTAAAACGCCCAAGGTGACCGACTGGGCGGACATTTTCGAGACACTAAGCTTACTTCGGATTGGCATTAAGGCCTACTTAATTAGGCTACTGTTTATATCTTTTTCCAATTATAGCAGGGGTCTAATAGGCCATCAATGTTTCACAGAAGTGCTCTTTTTTATCCTTTTTATCCTCTTTCATCCTGCCATAAGTTCGTGAATAATTTTAAAATTTCATACTTTAATTCAGTTTAATCCAATTTTATTTTATTAAGCTTGATTAGCTTTATACCTTAGCCTTAATAAAGTCACCGAAACTAAGCTTATATAAATTTACTGTTTAACCGTTGTTTGATCCTTCCTAGATCAGCTAAAGTTTGCTAAACTCAAGCAAGTAGCCTATGTTAGTGACTCAAAAAAGGTTTCAGTCAGATGTGACGTAGGCTTTCGTGCGACGCAGACGCCATTCTTGAGCAGACGACTTTGCGTTATGGACTGCATGGCGGGTTTTTGGTTGTTCTCGATTGGTGGAGTGACCGACCTGTGTTGACCAATGGAATCCTAGTGCTTTAAAAGTCGACCAATGGCAGTTCACTGTGCTAAAATACGCAAAGCCAAAGTCTTCGGTGCTGTGTTGAAGGCCTACACTGCAGCCTACACAGCAGCCTACACAGCATGCACGATCAGAGCACACACGCCATTAGACAGGGAAGAGAGAAACAGACAGACAGACAGATTTAGAGACAGAGACAGCCAGACAGCCAGTCAGAGAGAGACAGACAGACAGACAGAGACAGTAAGTGTAATTAAGTATGTACTTTATCGAACCGCCTGCAAACGCAGAGAGAGAGAGAGAGTGAGTGAGTGAGAGAGAGAGAGAGAGAGAGAGAGAGAGAGAGAGAGAGAGAGAGAGAGAGAGAGAGAGAGAGAGACAGACAGACAGACAGACAGACAGACAGACAGACAGACAGACAGACAGACAGACAGACAGACAGACAGACAGACAGACAGACAGACAGACAGACAGACAGAAAAACAGAGTATCAGCTATTATGGGCCTCTGCCTTCAGCGTAGAAAAGCCTTCTATTTCAATTTAGTCTTGGTATCCTTGAGCGCTTAGCATCATTTAGCGTCTGATTGCCATGGCTTAAGAAGCTCTAGCACAGATAGCCATGCATGCTCTTCGATAAAACTGCCATCCAAGAGTCGCAACGACTAGAGCGGAAAGTGTCCAAACTTGTGTGTCATTGTTGCTCCCAAAGTCAACTTAACCACTGAAGACGTTAGCGCATTTTAACCGTCAAGAGTGCAGCGTGTGTGTGTGTATGTGTGTGTGTGTGTGTTCATCAATGTATGCATGAATGTAGGTCTATGTATCTGTTTATGCATTCATACATGTGTCTTATGTAGGCCCATGTATGACACCGTAAATACATACGTATGTATGTATGTATGTTGTATGTGTGTATGTATGTATGTATGTATGTATGTATGTATGTATGTATGTATGTATGTATGTATGTATGTATGTATGTATGTATATATGTATGTATGTATGTATGTATGTATGTATGCATGCATGCATGCATGCATGCATGCGTGTCTGTCTGTCTGTCTGTCTGTCTGTCTGTCTGTCTGTCTGTCTGTCTGTCTGTCTGTCTGTCTGTCTGTCTGGCAATTACCAATTGATCCATCTGTCTAGCATCCAGCCTGCCTTCCTGTCTGACGGTCTTGTCTGTCTATTTGTCTGTCTGTCTGTCTATCTGTCTTTCTATGCGTCTGCCTAGCACTGACCAAATGATGAATAACACACTAGCGCCATCCAACGACCGTTTTCGTCCACGGTCGTAGCCATCTCCACGTTCTCTGCTGTAGCCAATATGGTCACTCGTATTCCACACGGGATCGAGATGATAATTCGGGTAAGAACGGAGTCGACGGGTGATCGATCTTGTGAATGGGGGTGGGTTGGAGGGAGTGGGGTTGGAACCGGAAGTCTTCTGTCATCGGTGTGCGTCTCTCTGTTGTCTATGATTTACACCCGAGTGATCGTCTTGAAACGGACCGCAAGGGACGAGCTAATCTCGATGCTTATTTAGCGCTATTATGGTAGATTCGGTCGTAAATAACCGACAGGCGATCTGTAGTAGTCCGGCGATCCTCTATCGTGTGTTTCTTTGTCCTCTATTAGGAGCCTATTGATTATAGGTCTAGGTTACACTTCGATCCAAAAGTACATTAATTTACATATGTTTAGGAATACATAGGCCTAAATAAAAACATACAATCGTAGCCAACATGATAATCATATCGAGGCTTAAAGGCCTAAAACATTCATGAATATTAATTGGTAAGAGGGGTCATAATAATATAAGCTATTAGCTTTTGTTGCCCCCACCCCCCCCCATTGCACTATACTGTACTGCAATTTTCATGATTGTATAATGAGTTAAATGTGCAATAAATAAATAAAATATACTTAGGCCAACATAGAATCATGTGTATTTCCAGATTGTAAATACATGATAGGTCGACTTGCCTATCTGCCATCTTGCATCTGAAAGAGTGCATAGGTAGCCCTACCAGTGGGACTTCTAATCCCTTCTGGGTTTCCGTTTGTAACATACTGTTTTGTATATGTACTTCACAAAAATTGTTTTTGTTAATTTTGGTGCAATAAAATTGATGGTTATGGTTATAGATAGGCCTACACGGCATGCATGTATGTACATGTATAGTACCATATAGGCCTAGTTAAAATCACTGCTTTCCCGAGCCTACACATCGCCCAAATAAAACGCCTCAAATCCATTCAGTGTGAATTCTCACGATGTTTCTATCTTTTGGTTTTACCAATAACTTTTAGCCACTTTCCCTGGTTAACGTAATTCGGTTTGGAAAAAGTAACTGCAAAATTCGAATTTTCAACTGCACAAATTGCTTTCCCAACTACACAATTTGTATCCATCTGCACGTTAGAATAAGTCCTGTGACACTAAAGTCGCTTTCCCATGCATGTTCCGTGTTCACGATCATAATATATATTATATATATATATATATGCCTATATATATATAGGCTATATATATATGTATGTATATATATATATACACATAATACATGTATATAGCCTAGGCTATGTTCACGAAAAGAATGGAAAGCCATGGATGGCAAAATGTTCAGCGATGTTTCGAGCGCAACTATTAATCACATAGACATACGTACACTCCTATACACAGGATATAAAGCACAGCTGTATCTACTTAATTTTAATATAACGAAAAGTAGCTATTGCTGTTTTAGTTACCGTTACCTGGTAAAAGTAATCAGTTAAGTGTAACTAATTACTTTTTCCGAAAAGTAAATTGTTTCTGCAATAATTACCTAAAAAAGTATAATTTGCAAATTCAAATGCTAGTTCCGTTAATCACACGCCTGGGTCAAATTGCCATAAATTGCCAGAATATAATTTTGTTTCTACAGACACGCAACAAATTGCAAAATTCATCACTGCAGTAATTACAATGATTACATATTTAGGTCTATGCATTTCTATAATGGTCCACAATTATTTTTTTCATTTAAGTGGTCATCAATTACGGAAGATGTTGAATTCTGATTAAACTGGAATGCTATTTATAAGCGACAACATACTGCAGACGATCGGAGAAGCGTCGGCTGCAGATGACGTCTGAATCTCGATCCTTCTTCCACATCATCAGAGGCTCTCAACGTTCACACAGCATTCGTTTTGGTCTTCAGTCAACGATGGAAATCTTTGGTTTTCTTATGCTGCTAATCGCCATTGGATGTAAGTTTTTTTTATTTCGTTTGTTTGTTTGCTTGTATGTGCACTTGTTATAGCGCCCCTTCAAGCTCTCTACTCAGAGGCGCTCCCGATGCAGAGCGGACACTGCATCGGAGTTTCACGCCGAAGCGCTGAGCAATTGTGAGTGAAGGTCCTAACGTACGCGGGGAGGTGGATTCGAACCTCGGACCTTCCGGCTCCAAGGCAACGACGCCACCACTAGACCACCGCGCCCCATTTAATGTCTCATAACAAATGCCTGTAATTATGCATCTGCGCTGGTTCTGTAACGAATTGCTTGACATGATAAAGTTTCTCTAAGCTATAATTAAACCTTAATCTGCACTAATTTGTGGGCAATAGTGCTTGCATGGGATTTACATTCCTCCGGTCCCTGCAATAATTATAAGTATTGACATGTACCTTTGCACCAGTCTTTTGTGCAGATAATTTGCCATTTATCGACTTTTCTTTTGACCAGAAAAGTACGAGAGGACATCGAAAGCAACGATTTTCATCCTATGAGACTCACGACCAGTGGTTAAAGTGCTAATCTCAGTAAATGTAGAAGTAGGCGTATACGGAACATGAATAATGTTGTAATTTTCATACAGCGATTGTGTCGCTTCGACCCTGGTCATTTTTCAGTGCGATGTTTCAACAGCCGTGTCTGCTTCAACAGGTTCAACATCAGTTTAAGGGATCAGCGTATAGCAACTGTGGGGCGCGGTGGTGTAGTGGTAGCGTCGTTGTCTTGAGCGCCGGAAGGTTCGAGGTTCGAATTCACCTCGCCGCGTAAGGACCTTGGGCAAGTCCTTCACTCACAATTGCTCAGCGCTTCGGCGTGAAACTCCGATGCAGTGTCCGCTTTGCATTCGGGAGCGCCTCTGAGTAGCGAGAGCTTGAAGGGGTGCTATAACAAGTGCACATACAAACAAACAATCAAACAAATTGCGTTAGTCCGATATTTATATCTTACAATTCAGTCACCATCGGTATGGTAACTGACAATGGTAGTAGTAATAGACATAGTTGTAAATAGAGGCATTAGCAATAGTAGCAAAAGTATCTGCAGCAGCGGTAGTAGGCTCGCTGCAGTAGTAGAAGTATAATTGGCTAATCGAGTAAGGTATGACCTGCAGAGAAATATTAATAATAAGCCGGCCATATGCAGGCTATCGCCCATAATTATCTTATCTGATCTGACCCTTTATAAAGCGCTTCTCGCAGCAAGAGCCTTTCAGAAGCGCTCCCAGAACGTTCAGCCCCGAGAAAAAAGACAAGTTTTTAGACGAGAGAAAGACGAGGATACACTACCAGAGAGGATGGCATAGCGAACTGATTGGGGAAAGCCCATTCTATAGTGAGGGATCAATGCAGGAAAATGATCTGGATTGAGCCATGGCGCGGTCCTGACTCGGGGGACAAAGAGGTCAAGCCGATCAGAGGACCCAAGTCTAAGATGACGCAGCGAAGTGGCAGAGAGGGGGCGAAGTATCTGATCACACAGATACTTCGGAGCAAGACCCATTTGAGACCAATATTAGGACTTTAAATTGTATACGGGCCGAGAGTGGAAGCCAGTGAAGTTGTTCAGTCATGAATGAAGAAATGTGGGAGAATCGAGGAAGACGGGCAATGAGCCTAGCAGCAGCATTGAGTACAGATTGCAGAGGAGCTATAGGCGAACCTTGAGCAGACCAATAAGGCCAGAATAATTATTACAATAGTCAATCCGAGAACATACAAACGCGTGAATAGTTGAAGTAAAGATCGAAGATGTGATAGATTTGCAAATAGCCCTGAGACGCCTTAGCTGGAAGTAGGTTAGGAAGAGCGAGTAAGATTGGCAATGTGCATGGGCGGAGTTTGGTTTCCGTTCTTTGGGGGGGGGGGGGTGCTAACCCCGAGTCTGGGCCTTATTGGGGGAGGGGCTAACCCCGAAAAGGACACCATTTTTCATGGCAAAAAAGTTGAATCCGGACCTTCTTGGAGGGGCTAAGCCCCCTTGCCCTGATAAACTCCACTCATGGCAATGTGCTAAGTGAAGGTAAGAGAACTATCTAGGGTGACACTGACCTAGGTCTCGAGCACTGAAGGAGAAGTTGAAGTGAGGAAATGTTTGAGAGAGCAATTAATTCATAGAGTGATTGTTTCTGCTATCTAAATAAATTAGTATAAACTATCAGTAGAATCAGAAGTCACTCATTGAGCAGCGTTTCTGTGATTATATTATAATGTGTATATAGCTGTGAAAGGCAAAGTGATTGGTGATCAGCAATGTTCATGTACTCTTGAACTCAGCCCGGTTTGTGGAACGGATGGCGTCACTTACAGCAATCCGTGTGTCGCCAGATGCAGGTAGGATATGTTCCTTATTATACCATTCAGAATTATTTTCTTATGTTCTACAAGACAAATCGACAATATTTATCTAATCATTATTGTTATCATGGGCATGGGAAAAAAGCATGCATGAATTTTATCTGAGTGTGAGAATCAATCATCCAGACTACAAATGACATGTAATTAAATAATGGAGTTTCCAAAGAGACGTAGGCTATACGATCTAATACAATTTTTTTAAATGTTCAAAAGGATGTAAGTAACGTTATAACCTAATCTTATACGCAAGCAATTATATTGTCGCTGTTTGTATGGAATCGTCTTAGCATCTGCATCGTATTTCTTGGCACGACGTATAGGACTTCTCGTGGGTTCTTTTATGATGGATGTATGTATGGACGGAAGGATGGATGGATGGACAATGTCAATACACATGCAATTTATCTAGCGTTTCGGATGTTTTTCATTAGTGATGTCAGTGTACTTCACGATGGCGAATGTAAGAATGATGATGAAAAGAACTGTCGCTGTCCAGCCTTCTACAGCCCAGTGTGCGGAAGTGACGGCGAAACTTACCCCAACCACCTATGTCTCGCTTCATGCAGGTGAGTCTCCTCCTTTCAACTTACACTGTGAAGTAAATTACTCTTCGCTTTCAGTCTTGTCTCGATCAATTGGCTCCTCTTACACAGAATAATTATATGGACTTAGAAGTCGACTTTAAAACAATCGTATCGAGTAAACAATTGTCCTGTGAGCGGTAGAGTTGTATTATTTTCATTGTCTTCTGCCATCAGTGTCGATTATTGTCTGGCCTTGTCTCGCCTATGTATAATTGGCCTCAACGCACGTGTCTCAAATCCGCTTCGATTGATCATACATTGTAGGCCATTGAAAGAAGGAAATATTGTATTAGTGACGATTATTCGAAATCACATGTAAGCATATATTGATCGAAAGCTAGAACGACAAATCCATGGATATATGAATTGACAGCTATACAGTCACTTAGATGGATAGATTTGTGAATTGATAGGTTCATCCATTAACCAAATAACAGATTATTTAATTGACCGATAGATACATGTAGGTAGACATGTATGTAAGAATTAGGGTAGGCATGCAGGTAGACAAAGAGGTAGGTATATAGGTAGATAGATAGAAAAAATAGACAAATAGAAAGACAGAAGATGGACAGTTTGAGAAAGTGAATAGATTTTTAGAAAATGCGAAGAGACACATTGACCACATATAGATAATAGATATACAGATAGCCTATACGATTGACCGAAAATTTATGGGAAACAAGATAATACTTTGATAAGCTGATTGCTGACTCACATGCAGATAAATAGATTTGTAGTAGGAGATGGCTCGCTGTTGGAGCTAGTTAAATGGTATCATATTAGATGCACAATAGGACAGAGGGAAACCTGGATGTACAGATAGACACTATATTATATTGTATATACATAGAAACAGACTAGATATATGGATAGATAGCTGGATAAATACATAGACAGATGGATGCATAGATGGATGGATAGGTGGATTGACGGATGGATGGGTGGATGGATGGATGGACAATGTCAATACACATGCAATTTTTCTAGCGTTTCGTGTGTTTTTCTTAAGTGATGCCATTGTACATGTAATTCACGATGGCGAATGTAAGAATGCGGATGAAAAGCCCTGTGCGTGTCCAGCCATCTACAGCCCAGTGTGTGGACGTGACGGCAGAACTTACCCCAACCAATGTGCCGCTGAATGCGAGTGAGTCTCCTCCTTTCAACTTACACTGTGAATTATAAAAGATTACTCTTCGCTTTCAGTCTTGTCTCGATCAATTGGCTCCTCTTAAACATAATAATAATTATATGGACTTAGAAGTCGACATTAAATCGTATCGAGTAAACAATTCTCCTGTGAGCGGTATAGAGTTGTATTATTTTTCATTGGTTGTAAATTGTAGCAGTGATGATTATTCGAAATCAGAATGATGTGTGCATAGATTGATCGAAAGCTAGAACGACAAATCCATATACACGGTGATTCATTAAAAAACGTCCCACTACATAAGTTGGCATAACTCATGTCGATGACCATCAAATTTAATGAAATTTCAGAATAAGGAAGCTTGATGATCTAGCAAAGTGCTACATAAATTATTTCACATTCAAAGCTATAATGACGTAACGCGGATGACGAAACTAATGACGTCACGATAATCTCGAGAAATAAGCAAGATTCCAACGTTCCTGTCAGTCACTGACGCTGTATCATGCAAACATGGTCAATTAATTTAATCTGGTTTAGCCTCCAGGTGAGAAATTGTTTACTGTGGCATCACCCAGTAACAATCAGAATGTTCACAATCACGCATCTGCCGGTACACAGAAGAGGGACGTTCCAGTAAATTGTCTTTTGCGGAATCGACCAATTTTCAACAAATCCCTTATGGTATCTGTCGGGGTCTCTGCACACGGTCGTACGAACATATCCATTTAATCGAACTGGGCGTTAAGATCAATGGACAATTATATTACAGAAATGCTCTACTAAAACAGGGCCTTTTTACCAGACATTCGTGACATTATCGATGAGTATTTAATCTTCCAGCAGGATAGCGCTCCTGCGCACAAAGCACGGGACACTGTTGCGTTACTGGAAACTGAAAACCTGATTTCATCCCGCCTATACTTTGTGGCCACCCAACAGCCCTGATTTAAATCCAGTGGACTATAATATATGGAGTGTCATGCAAGAGAAGGTCTACAGTTCTCGAATATGTGATGTCAGTGAGTTGCGTAGTCGAATTGTGGAGGCATGGGACGAGGTGGATCAGCGCATCATTGATGAATCAGTCAAACAGTGGCGTACTCGTCTACTCTTCGCGCATGCGCAGCTGCCAAAGGGAGTCAATTTGAACATAAACTTTAACTTTCCGAATGTTTAGAAATAACTCCTCTGTCTGCCTTTAAAATTTCTTTCACGTAGCATGACATTTGACGGAGTTACAGTGAAATATGCAGTGGGACGTTTTTTTATGAATCACCGTGTATATATATATATATATATATATATATATATATATATATATATATATATGAATTGACAGCTGGACAGTCACTTAGATGGATAACACATTTTTTGATTGACAGATTTTAAAATTTAAGGTAAGTAGAAAGGAAGGTAGGTACATGTAGGTAGGTAGCATGCAGGTAGATAAAGAGATAGATAGATGGGACCCAGGGCCTTTTTAACGTGCAGTTGTACACAAAATGTAGAAGCACATCTGTACAGTTAAAACTAGCAAAAAAGTCATTGTTCTCAGATTGGAGGTAATTTACCTTGCACGACGGAAAGGAAAGAGGGAGTTGTGCAGTGCTAAATATTCCTTTAAAACAGCTCTGATAGGACCTGGTCCTTGTGGGTAGATAAAAAAGGTAGGCAAATAGAAAGACAGATGGACAGTTTGAGAATGCGGAAATGGATTGGTAGAAATTGCGAACAGACACATTGGACCACAGATAGATATACAGATATATGATTGACAGATAATTTATGAAAAAC
Organism: Lumbricus rubellus; assembly: GCA_945859605.1. NCBI lineage: Eukaryota > Metazoa > Annelida > Clitellata > Crassiclitellata > Lumbricidae > Lumbricus > Lumbricus rubellus. The sequence continues at coordinate 8,844,480 of OX243827.1, forward strand.
AAGACAATACTTTGAGAAGCTGATTGCTGACTCACATGCAGATAAATAGATTTGTAGTAGGATAGATGGCTATCTGGTGGAGATGGTTAAATGATACATGGTATCATATTAGAATTAGATGAACAATAGGACAGGTGGAAACATATGGATGTACACGTAGACATTATATTATATATACATAGATAGATTATGGATAGATAGATAGATGAATAAATACATAGATAGATGTATGCATAAATGGATGGATAGGTGGATGAACGGATGAATGGATGGACAAGTAGATGTGTGAATAGATGGATAAATAGAAGATGGATGGATGGATGGATGGATGGGTGGATGAAAGTGGCGATAGATGGATGGATGGATGGATGGCTGGATGGATAGAGAATTAGGTTTGTGAGTAGATCGATAGATAAAGGGTGGATGGATGTATGGATGTAGGCTATGTAAGGATGAACGGATGGATGGGTGGATGGATGGACAAGTAGATGTGTGAATAGATGGATAAATAGAGGATGGATGGATGGATGGACAATGTCAATACACAATTTATCTTGCGTTTCGTATGTTTTTCATAAGTGGTATCAGTGTAATTCACGATGGCGCATGTAAAAATGCGATTGAGAACAAGCCGCCTTCGACGAAAGAATGTCCCTGTTTCCTAATTTATGCACCAGTCTGTGGAGAAGACGGCAGAACTTACGACAACGAGTGTCGGGCTGAATGCAAGTGAGTCTCCTCCGTTCAACTTCGATTGTGAAATTAATAGATTACTCTTGACTTCCAGTTTTGTCTCGACTAATTGGTTACTCTTACAGATAATAATTATATGGACTTAGAAGCCGACTTTAAATCGTATCGAGTAAACAATTCTCCTGTGAGCAGTATAGAGTTGTACATGTATTATAGCAGTATAGAGTTGTATTATTTTCATTGTCTTCTGCCATCAGTGTCAATATTGTCTGGCCTTGTCTCGCCTTTAAATGTATAATTGGCCTCAACGCACGTGTCTCAAATCCGCTTCGATAGGGGGCCGTCCATAAAGTATGTCACGCTATTTTTGACCATTTTTGACCCCCCCTTCCCCCTGTCACAAACTGTCACACTTTCTCGGACCACCCCCCTCCCTAAAGTACGTCACACTTGCTCGGACCCCCCCCCCCCCACTTTCGAATTTTTCTGTAATTAACACCTTACTCAAATTTAATCTAAAACACACTTCACTATTAAACTGTAAAGTTTTCACTTAAAAGAACTATCACATTATGAAAATGACTTTAATTGCAGAATAGTTAATTGCAAACAGTTGTCACAGTTATTCATTGAAGCAGTAACTCAATGTAGATTGAATTTGAAAAAAATTGCAAAAATTAGACTAGACAATTATATAATACACATCATTAAAAAAAATTTGTGACGTCACACATGGCCTGACCCCCCTCCCCCTGCCACAAACTGTCACACTTTCTTACACCCTTTCCCCCCTCGAGCGTGACGTACTTTATGGACGGCCCCTAGACCATTGAAAGAAGGAAATTGTAGCAGCGATGAATTCGAAATCAGATGTAGGCCTATGCATAGATTGATCAAAACCCAGAATGACAAATCCATGGATATATGAATTGACAGCTAGACAGTCAGTCACTTAGATGGATAGATTTGTAAATTGATAGGTTAATCCATAAACGGGATAACAGATTATTTGATTAACAGATAGGTAGGTATGTAGGTAGAAAGGTGGGTAGGTACATGTAGGTGGGTAGGTATGCAGGTAGATAATAAGATAGATAGCCTAGGAAGGTGGGTAGATAAAAAAAGATAGGCAAATAGAAAGACAGAATATGGACAGTTTGAGAAAGTGGATATAGGTTGGTAGAAAATGCGAACAGACACATTGGACCACAGATACATATACAGATATATGATTGACAGATAATTTATGGAAAACAAGATAATACTTTGATAAGCTGATTGCTGACTCGCATGCAGATAAATAGATTTGTAGTAAGATAGATGGTTAGCTGGTCTTTCTTCTTCTTCTTTCTTTCTCCTCCGTCAGGTATTCGCCGACGATGAGGCTCTAACAAAACTTCTCCATTTCGGCCGGTCTCTTGCGAGTTCTATTGCCTTTCCCAGCTCCATTCCTCTGTCTTCTATGTCCTCCAGTACGTTGTCTATCCATTTCTTCTTCAGTCGTCCTCTGCTCCTCGTTCCTTCCACTTCCCCGTGCAGCGCTTTTGCCGGCATTCTTTCGATCTCCATCCTGATCACTTGTCCATACTATGTTAGTCTTCTTTTCTTTATTCTTTCCACTACTGTTTCCTTCTGGTCTAGTTCTTCTCGTGTCACCTCATTCCGTATCTTTTCTCTCCGTGATCTATTCAGTAGACCTCGTAGCCATCCCATCTCCGCCACCAGCAGTCTTCTCTCATCCTCCTTTTTTACGCACCAAGACTCTGCTCCATACATGAGGACCGGTATCACCAGTGATTCATATAGCTTGATTTTTGTTCTTGTTGAGATGTTGCCTGATCTCCATAGTTTCCTCAGCTTCCCAAACATTGCTGATGCCAGCCCAATTCTTTTCCTTATGTCCCTTGTTGACTCTGCATCTTCCGTAATTACGCCACCCAGGTACACAAATTCCGCCACCTGCTCCAGCTCCTCTCCCTCCAAGGTGATGGTTATCTTCTCTTTTTTCTTACCAATTGTCATTGTTTTTGTCTTCTCTCCATTGATCCTAAGCCCAAATCTTTTACTACTTTCGTGTACCCTGGTCGTTAACTCCTGCAGTTGGCTTTCGCTTTCCGCCATCAGATCTATATCGTCTGCAAATCTTAGGTTGTTGACTATTTCTCCATTTATTCTCACCCCTATTTCTGTATCTGCCAGCTCTATGTCCATCATTGCCTCCAGTATCAGGTTGAATAGGTATGGGGATAGGCCGCAGCCTTGTCTTACTCCAACATGTACTCTGAACCATTCCGTTAGTTCCCCGTCTACTCTCACTGCACTTATCGTCTTACTATACAGGTCCTCCAGTAGTTCCACTAGCTCCTCTGGTATTCCGTAATTCTTCATCACTCGCCACAGCCCCTGCTGCCAGACGCTGTCGAAAGCTTGTCTGAAATCGATAAAGTTGTTATATATCACCTTGTTCTTTTCATAGTATTTCTCCGCTAGTTGCCTGATTGTGAATATTTGGTCCACTGTTAGCTGGTGGAGATGGTTAAATGGTATCATATTAGATGGATAATAGGACAGATGGAAACCTGGATGTATAGATAGACATTATATTATATATATACATAGATAGATGTATGTATGGATAGATAGATAGATAGATAGATAGATAGATAGATGGATAAATACATAGACAGATGGATGCATAGATGGATGGATAGGTGGATGGACGGATGGATGGATAGATGAATGGACAAGTAGATGTGTGAATAGATGGATGGATGTATGGATGTATGGATGGATGGATGTATAGATGGATGAATGGATGGATGGATGGAGGAATGGATAGAATGTATAGATAGATGAATGGATGGATAGATGGGATGGATGGACAATGTCAATACACATACAATTTATCTCGCGTTTCGTATGTTTTTCTTAAGTGGTGTCAGTGTAATTCACGATGGCGAATGCAACCATGAGGATGAAAAGCAATGTGCGTGTCTACTCCTCTACAGCCCAGTGTGTGGAAGTGACGGCAAAACTTATCCCAACCACCAATGTCTCACTTCATGCAGGTGAGTCTACTCCTTTCAACTTACACTGTGAAGTAAATTACTCTTCGTTTCCAGTCTGGTCTCGATCAATTGGCTCCTCTTACACAGAATAATTATTTGGACTTAGAAGTCGACTTTAAAACAATCGTATCGAATAAGCAATTCTCCTGTGAGCGCATAGACTCAACCACCCTATGGGACCCACGGGACGCGCCCTCCCAACTTTTAAGTGGTCCCCTAACTTTATTATTATGGTCCCCCAACTTTTAGGACGTGATTCATTATGGTCCCCCCCTCAACTTTTAGGACGTGATTGCACCTATGTGTTAGCGGCAGAGCTGTATTATTTCCATTGCCATCAGTGTCCATAATATTGTCTGGCTTTGTCTCGCCTTTAAATGTATAATTGGCCTCAACGCACGTGTCTCAAATCCGCTTCGATAGATCATAGACCATTGAAAGAAGGAAATCGTAGCAGTGATGATTATTCGAAATCAGATGTATGCATAGGCCTACATGTAGATTGATCGAAAGCTAGAACAACAAATCCATCGATATGTGCATGGGCGTCCGCAGAAATTTTTCTAGGGGGGCGCAGATTTTTATCCAATTGTTACAGGGGCTTAATAGCTTGTCGAAAGCAACCAATCTCTCCACATTCGTCGCTCGCTCTTTCTGCGTTGGCTCCCTGTCGATCCGCTGTCACGGAACCCAGCATGCGAAAAATCTTAGACATTCATTGTCAAAACAGTTATGATAGTCAAATTTTATGTGACTCATGAAATCTGACCTTACTCTTGAAGTAACAGTTGCAATCATCTGGGTCCTTATATCCAAACTGATTTATCGCTTCATGAATCCCGCTTTTGTTGGCTGAAATTGTTTCCGACGTACGAAGACCAAGATGAAGAATATTGTTTCCCAAGTACGAAGTACAATGTACAATTGTACATACACTCATTAGGTCTGCATAGAAACCTGATAAACGGTCGTCACTGGTCGTTGAACGAATGAATCCATGTTCTACCATCACATACGCGTACCGTTTTGAATGACCTTAATTTCTGTGGTGCCCGCTGTAGGCCTATACCGGCATTTTAGTTGTAAAAATATGACCGTTTATAGAACTTAACTTCAAGCGAACATTAACACCCCTTGACTGCCTGTTCCGTTCCTAACAAATTGCCCTTCGCTCTGCCTCGAGCGGGAAACTTTTGGTCCTTTGTGTTGGGACCTACCTCAATCTGTCAGCAAGGTCGTAACTTTCCTCCGATAGAGGTGGTGACTAGATTCCTCTGCTCACTACTCATCCCTTCCCTTCTCTCTCCCCTCGCACAGTATACATGTATATATAATTATATACATATTATATATGCCACCCTATCAAATATCAACTTTGATGTGATGTTTCCTCTTCTCTCCCTCCTACCCCTTTATTTCTCTGTCCCTTCTACCTCTTCTTCTCTGTCTCTCGCTGGCACCCTCATCTTTCATCCTGTCTCTGAAGCCAACCAAGGCTGAGTCAACGCATCATGTCGGCCCTATAAGAATAACGCACCTCTTCGGCTCTTCCTATAGTAGCCTATATATACATGTAGATACATGTATGTATTATATAGTACACCAGGACCTTTAGGAATGCAGTATAGTTCCGAAGCTAGCGGGTTAAAGTGTGGCAAAACGTGTGTTGGCTGGCATATAGGGAAGAAGCTGCAGTCATGGCTCAGAGACAGTCGCTGCCAGTACAATTGTACATACACCAGTGCCAATTAAGTTTATATATATATATATTTATATATATATATATTATAATTGTGTGAATATATATGTGACTATTCGCGTTTCACCGGCTGGATCTGTTATCTCGCATTGAACGTATGAAACAACACAAGAGCCGCTGCTAAAGGAAACACGATACCAAATACTTGGCAATTAGTTGACACGACTGAATGCATTTTGTCGTATATTGGGTTAACAGTATGAATTTCCATATTACCACGAGAATTTCTATAGGCTACCTAGGCTATATGCTATGCGTCCAAATAAAGATATAAATTACACGTCCAACTTGTAGAACACACAGATAATCAAGTGAAAAATCGCATTGTAATAATCATAGACAAATAATCTAGAGTTATCTGCAAATATTCGAAAAATCCAGGGGGGCGCACTTGCGCCCCCTTGCGCCCCCCTGCGGACGCCCATGGATATGTGAATTATTGACAGCTAGACAGTCACTTAGATGGATAGATTTGTAAATTGATGGGCTAATCCATAAACCGGATAACAAATTAGGCCTATTTGATTGACAGATAGGTAGGTAGGTATAAAGGAAGGTAGGTAGGTAGGCATGCAGGTAGATAAAGAGATAGACAGATAGGTGAGTAGATAAAAACAGAGATAGGCAAATAAAAGACAAAAGATGGACAGTTTGAGAAAGTGGATATAAATTGGTAGAAAATGCGAACAGACACATTGGACCACAGATAGATATACAGATATATGATTGATAGATAATTTATGGAAAACAAGATAATACTTTGATAAGCTGATTGCTGACTCGCATGCAGATAAATAGATTTGTAGTAAGATAGATGGTTAGCTGGTGGATATAAGATGGCTAAATGATACATGGTATCATATTAGATGGACAATAGGACATATGGAAACATGGATGTGAAGATAGACGTTATATTATATTACATAAATTATACATATATAGATATAGATGGATAAATATATAAATAAATACATAGATAAATGCCTAGATGGATGGACAGGTGGATGAACGGATGGATGGGTGGATGTATGGATGGATAAGTAGATGTGTGAATAGATGGATGGATAGAGGATGGATGTATGGATGGATAGAGGATGGATGTATGGATGGATGGATGAATGGATGGATGGATGTATGGATTTATGTATGGATGGAAGAATGGACAATGGACAGGAAACCTTGGGGTGTGCATTGATGGGGTTCCACTCACTCAGGTAATATCAACCAAATTCCTAGGAGTATATATAGATCAGCACCTAACCTGGAAAGACCACATAAAAATTGTATCTAATAAAATTGCTAAAAACCTTGGAATATTATCCCGTACCTCCCAGTTAGTACCTCCTCAAATTCGTCTCACCTTGTATTATTCTCTCATTTACCCATACCTCACATACTGTAACATAATATGGGCCTCCACCTATAAATCTAGTCTTCTGAATCTAATGAAGCTCCAAAAGCGAGCTATTAGATATATGGGAAATCTGCCCTATGGGACCACGACTGAATCTAAATTCCGGGAATATAGCCTTCTAAATGTTTATCAAATTAGGCAGGTGCAGTTAGGCGAATTTATGTTTAGATATTTTCATGACCTATTACCTTCTGTGTTTAAGAATTTCTTCCTCCATACTACTAAGGTGCACTCATATCATACTAGACACGCTGACTCTTACCATTTGCCTCTCGCCCGCACCAATATCCGACGCTTCTCTATTAAATACAGTGGGGCTCTAACATGGAATAAGATCCCCCTCTCCATCAGATTGCTGCCTAGTCTTCGTCTTTTTAAGTTTAAACTGCGTGCCCTGATTCTCGACATTAAATAATGATTTTTTTCTGGTGCATTGTGACTATTATTGTTTCTCATTACAGAGTGATCAAATTGACAAACCTTTTAATAACTTCTTTAACTTTGAATAAATTATATTTAAATCCTTACTACCCATGCAGCATCCCGACCATCCAGTGACCTCTGTGCCTTTAACTTCGTCTAGCACTACTAGAGGCCCTATGATCATCGAATGTGTATCTGTGCTATTAGTTAAGTTAGTTAAGGTGTTTGCTGTTTGCTTTCTTAAATTAGTTTTTTTCACTTATACTTTATGTAAGGACCACGGTACGGCAACCTATTGGCCATCACCATCTTGGTATAGTCGCCCAGGGGCCTCACCTAGCGGGGTTGTAAGACCCCTTCCGAGTCCCCTGTGCAACCAAATAGAAACCATTGGCATCGTTATTTAAGCAATGTTCTACTATACTTGTTAACCTTGTGTTTATGATGCTTTATTTGATTTGTTCTTGTGTTTTTGGTTGCCAAATAAATGATTTGATTTGATTTTTGACAATGTCAATACACAATTCATCTAGTGTTTCGTATGTTTTTCTTAAGTGATGCCATTGTAATTCACGATGGCGAATGTAAGAAAGCGATTCAGCAGGATCAGTATTCGAAGAATGTATGTCAATGTCACAAAATTTATACACCAGTCTGCGGAGAAGACGGCACAACTTACGACAACGAGTGTCTGGCTGAATGCAAGTGAGTCTGAATGCAAGTGGCTTTATTGGCTATTATTCTCGATGTCACACGGCATCCACGTACATTGGATACATGAAAAGTAAGAATAGCCTATTTGTTACCATAATTGTTCTCATAACTTGAGTCACAAGAAAGAAGTTTTTAAAATATATTTTATATGTACAATTCGTGCAATGTAATAGTTTCCATCATCTTCTGGTTGGAAACTTAAAATTACGCGGCCAAGGGCGAAAATTTAAGATTTTACACTTCTGCCGGAAATAAGCTGCAGAGCACATGGTTGTCGATACTGATCACCGACTGCAAAACAAAAGTATCCTCTCGCCGACTGTAAGATAGACGTTATGTTATATTACATATACATAAATAGATATAGATGGATAAATATATAGATAAATACATTATACATAGATAGTTTGATGCCTAGATGGATTGATAGGTGGATGAACGGATGGATGGGTGGATGGATGGATGGACAAGTAGATGTGTGAATAGATGGATGGATAGAGGATGGATGGATGGATGGATGTATGGATGGATGAATGGATGGGTGGATGGATGTATGGATTTATGTATGGATGGATGGAAAGATGGATAGATGTATGGATTGATGGATGTATGGATGGATGAATGGATGGATGGATGTGTGGATTTATGTATGGATGAATGGAAGGATGGATGTATGGATTGTTGGATGTATGGATGGATGAATGGATGGATGGATGGATGGATGGATGTGTGGATTTATGTATGGATGGATGGAAGGATGGATGGATGGATGCATGGACAATGTCAATACACAATTCATCTAGTGTTTCGTATGTTTTTCTTAAGTGATGCCATTGTAATTCACGATGGCGAATGTAAGAAAGCGATTCAGCAGAATCAGCATTCGTACAAAACGTCATCTGCCGCTTGAGGAGGAGACATCAACTGACTTCGCATGTAATTATTCAATTCTATTCAATAATTCAAAATTGTTTATTCAGAAAGATCAACACCAAATTGTGAAACTCAGCGACATAATAACAAAAATGATGTCAGTGTACAATGAGAATAATAGAAGCGATATCAACTAGCACGTAAGTAACGAGAAGGTCCATGCCAGAAAGGAAGTGATCCCGCTAAACCTGGGTCAACACAGTACATGATTTGTTTGATCAAGATGGCAGAAAGTGTAGTTGTTTCAGGCGATATAATTATTATAGAGACTGAAAAGGAAAACGATAGATGGAAGCAGGGTTGAAATGCAAATAAATTGTTGTGGTAGGCTATTTGTTAAGCTATAGGCACATACATAAAGGAATAGATAAGTACTGTTTAAACGTTAATTGTTGAAGATGACAACCCACTTTTAGATATAATTATATAGAATTATTTATTTACTGATACACGCATTAATTCTGTCACCGCCTGAAAAAGTAGCGGTGAAAGGCGCGACTTTCATGCGCATGGCAATCAATCTCTCTACAATCTAGGCTACTTTATTATAGAGAATAGGACTATAACCTATAGCCTATAACAGTGGTTCCCAACCTTTTTTGATCTAAGGGCCACTTTTCATAAGTTGGAGGACACGAGGGCCACTTTTTCTTAGTTGAAGGACATTAGCGGGCCACAAGGTCAAAATTTAGTTAACTAAAAGTATATAAAATTGTTATTATTGATTAAAAATAGACTGTTTTGTGTTATTTATAGATTTCAAAATAAAATAATTTGCAATAGAAAATAATTATGTGATCTATCCTGTTAAAATCGTCATTTTATCATATATTTTTGCTAATTCTTTGAGAGACGAGGGCCATTTTTTGAGGGTCGGCGGGCCACTTTTGGCCCGCGGGCCACGGGTTGGGAACCGCTGGCCTATAATATATACGACGGTCATACTAAATATCGCCTCAAAACACGACTGCCTTTTATCGAGGTTATGTTCTAAAGTTAACTTGACTTGCTTTCCATGCTCCCGACCATGTTATGATATCAGAATTTAACATGTAGGCCTATTGAAGTGAACAGTGAAAGGGTGCCTTTGAATTGAGACCAAAGCATCGGACAGATACAGTTCGAAAGCAGAAACGAGTTGTTCTAGAAACTAGAAACTAGATCTTGCTTTCATGTTCAATTTGTTTTCTTTGACGACTGTTCCAATAACTCACTTGCTTGTAATTCGTATCAGCAACTATTCAATAACTCATTCAGTTTCTATTTTTACTGGAGTTGTTATATTAAGCTCTTTTTATCCTATTAATTTCAGAAAATGCGGGCTCAACACAGCATCGAGAAGAAACTAATGCTTGTCGTCGCAAGACTTGGTCGATTAATATTTTTACTAACTTGTAGTAGCCTACCATACTACCGTAGTATAGTCATTAATATTTTTACTAACTTGTAGTAGCCTACCGTAGTATAGTCATTAATATTTTTACTAACTTGTAGTAGCCTACCGCAGTAGCCTATAGGCCTAGTCATTAATATTTTTACTAACTTGTAGTAGCCTACCGTAGTAGCCTATAGGCCTAGTCATTAATATCTTTACTAACTTGTAGTAGCCTACCGTAGTAGCCTATAGGCCTAGTCATTAATATTTTTACCAACTTGTAGTAGCCTACCGTAGTAGCCTATAGGCCTAGTCATTAATATTTTTACTAACTTGTAGTAGCCTACCGTAGTAGCCTATAGGCCTAGTCATTAATATTTTTACTAACTTGTAGTAGCCTACCGTAGTAGCCTATAGGCCTAGTCATTAATATTTTTACTAACTTGTAGTAGGCTACCGTAGTAGCCTATAGGCCTAGTCATTAATATTTTTACTAACTTGTAGTAGCCTACCGTAGTAGCCTATAGGCCTAGTCATTAATATCTTTACTAACTTGTAGTAGCCTACCGTAGTAGCCTATAGGCCTAGTCATTAATATTTTTACCAACTTGTAGTAGCCTACCGTAGTAGCCTATAGGCCTAGTCATTAATATTTTTACTAACTTGTAGTAGCCTACCGTAGTAGCCTATATGCCTAGTCATTAATATTTTTACTAACTTGTAGTAGCCTACCGTAGTAGCCTATATGCCTAGTCATTAATATTTTTACTAACTTGCAGTAGCCTATCATAGTAGGCCTAGTCATAGTCGCAGTCGTATATTCAATAGGCCTACATAAATTGAACGATATAAAATAGTTATTTAAAGTTCAATACAAGCACGGTTATTAAAAATTGAATGTGAAACATATAGGCCTACCTGTATTTTGTTGTTGTTTCTATGGCTGCCATGGCTGAACTTTTACTGAAAGTTGTAAAGGCGAATTCTAAAACATGGCTTCATTCAGCTAAAACGCTGCAACTGACCCAGTAGGCTAGCATAGGCGTAGAGGACGTTAGAGCAGTGGGGAGGAGCAAGATTTTACTTCTGCTGGAAAAAAATTAATCCGGAATAGGCTAATTGACGTCGCGCACTTATAGGCCTTGCCCATATGTCCCTCTACAAAGCAAAGTTTCTGTTCTTGCGCATACCCCCAGGGAGAAGGGACAGAGGGGCAAACACGTACCATGAGCCTCACTACTATAATTATGAGATCCAGGCTAGGTAATTTTGTGCTCATATGCAAAGTTTATGATGTAGGCCTATGCCTTTTAAAGTATGATGCTGACACTTAGGCCTAACTACAATCAGTCCAAACTTCAAATGAACAAATGAATCAACTGAAAAAGAGTCATTCGTCGCTCTGTCTCCTCCTCCATCTTCACTACCTTATTAATTCATGCTTTTATATGTTCACGAATTGACTATTGCAATGCTCTCCTCATTGGTTTTACTAAAGTTCGTCTTTCACCGATTCAGTCGGTTCTCAACTCAGCTGCTAGATTGATTGCCCGCCTTCCCAAGTACTCTCACATATCTGCCTGTATGTTTCATGAACTTCACTGGCTTTCTCTCCGTGCTCGCACACAATTTAAGATCCTCACTCTGATCATTAAGGCTCAACGGGGACTTGCCCCAAAATATCTGAGTAATGTTTCACTTTGTCCTCACTCGGCTTCCTTCCACCGTCCACTTCGTTCATCCAACAGATTTGAACTCTTGGTTCCTCGGTCTAGAACTGCTATGGCTCAGTCTCGATCATTTGTCTCAAATGGTCCTTCTCTTTGTAATGCCCTTTCTCCTTCTGTTCGCTCTACACTTCTTTCTGGCAGTCTCTCCTCTGCTTTGTCTCTTCTCAAAACTTGTTTCTTCTCGCGGGGCCTTGCGCACTGGGAGCGCCTCTGAACGGTTCACCCTACTAGAAGCGCTTTATAAATGTTTAAATACAATACAATACAATAAATACATACATACATACATACATACATACATACATACATACATACATACATACATACATACATCCATGCATGCACGCACGCACGCACGCACACACACACACACATACATACATACATACATACATACATACATACATACATACATACATACATACATACATACATACATACATACATACATACATACATACATACATACATCCATGCATGCATGCACGCACGCACGCACACACACACACACACACACACACATACATACATACATACATACATACATACATACATACATACATACATACATACATACATACATACATACATACATACATACATACATACACATACGGAAATACGGACAGACTAGAAGATGGTCAGACAGGCAGGTAGGCTACTAAACAGACGTACACGCAGACACACAGACAGACAGAGAAGACCGTCAGACAGGCATGCATGCAGGACGTCTGCTATAGACAATTGCGATGGTTACCGCCAGACAGACATATAGGCATATAGGCAGACGGTCAGACAGACAGACGGTCAGACAGACAGACAGACGGTCAGACAGGCAGGCATGTATATATGCTGCTATACAGATGGATCCAACGAGACAAGGATAGGGCCTAAATGGCCGAGGTGGTCGTAGGTCAGCTACAGTCCAGGAATAGCGAGGATATGCATCGAAGAGTGATGACTCAATTAGGGAAAAATAGCCTCAAGAAAATAATGACGGACGACGTTTTCCGGTCTTCCATAACAGTTACTATCATCGTCTTCGGTACGTAGCATCGATAACATGCTGATGTTCACGGACTTCCGGACAATTACAGATCTATCATCTATGTAAAGAATGTGCTTTGCTGGTTACAGCCGTAAATAACCTCGTCAACAATGTAACATGCAGATGATGTTGGGAATCTCAGTATTTTTAGTAAGATCTGAGTAAGATGGACAGCATGGGCGCCTGCAGATGTTTTGTTTACAAGATGGGACAAAACACAATACAATGGTCAAGGCAGTTTGAGAATTGTGGAAAAATAACGAGTCGCTCAGGGCTTTTTTTAACGTGCAGTTGTACACAAAATGTTCAGTTGTAGAAGCACTTCCGTAGGCCTACAGCTAAAACTAGCATAAAAGGTCATTGTCCTCCGATTGGCAGTAATTAGGCCTAGTGCTGTAATATGCCAAACAAACAAATTTCTGTCCAGGGCAACCTCTGTTGTCATAGGCCCTGGTCAAATCTGGATCCACCCACCATTGACAATAATTTACCATGGAGGATGGGAAAGGAGTTGTGCAGTTCTAAAAATTCCTTTAAACAACCCTGGTCGGTCTATGATTCGCATGGAGTTGGGGTGTGAAAAGCAGACTTTACCATGAGGCCATAAGAAAGACTGGGGGCTGAACCCCTCTGCCCCCTCTCGGCAATTCTCACCCTGGATCACGGTTAAAGTTCTTTTATCAAGATCTTGAAAAATGCAAAGCATAAAATTAAGAACAAGGATATTTTTTCAATTATGGCTTCTAATGTGAAATTGTTCAGTTTCACTTTGTGACTCACTAGTACGCCCATCATTAATAGGCCTACGCAATGACCTTATCGGCCTACATTAGTATGACGAAATATTTTGATGTCCAGAATGAAGACAGGCCTATGACCTTTATGCACCATGGCTTCTATGGTGATAGACTAGCTTTCCGGTGAATTCCATTCTCGAATCGTGCAGTAATCAAAAAAGATAAGAAATTCTTCTACGTTTTAGTTTTAGCTTGTTCTGTTCCTTGTCATGTGTCATAACCTTCAAACTTATGCATCAGAGGACTTAATACTCATCAACCAAAGGATGTTTTTCTCTGTATCATTGCCCAACTATATATAAAGCTTGACTATGGTGTGCCATCAGTCAAAGTTTTGGGTGTAAATGTGTAATGTACTGGCACTATAGAAGTTACGACTTGTAACTAATTATACTCCTTAAACCAATCCTAAAAGACAGTGACTTCAATTTCTTAGCCTTGGCATTTGAGGGAGAAGTGGCTGTGTCCTCTAATCTTCTCACAGTGAAGATTGTTTGTATGTTTAATTATATGTGCACTTGTCATAGCGCCCCTTCAAGCTCGCTACTCAGAGGCGCTCCAGTCTACAGCGTGGACACTGCATCGGAGTTTCACGCCGAAGAGCTAAGCAATTGCAAGTGAATGACTTGCCCAAGGTCCTTACGCGGCAACTTGAGGTGGAATCGAACCTGCAACCCTCCGCTGCATGGCAACGAACTTACCCACTACACGTGTTCACCCATGCAACAACAGCAGAAAAATCGATTCGAGGACAGGAAATTCCACAAATCTTGAGAAACAGGGTTTTTAAGCTATGATAATGAAGTGGCCACTTTTACTCTTAAGGGGGTTTCCAAGGAAACTTGCAGCTTATCAAATCAAATGACAGGCAGCATCATTCACCAATACTGTACTCCAAGGTCATCATAATTCCTTACAATCATTCTTCTACACCTGGTGTTACCAGTACCACTTTTATCCTCAAGGGGTTTCCAAGCACACTTGCAGCTTAACAAATGATAGGAATCATTATTCCATGAGTACTGTGCTACCAAGGTCATCACAATTCTTCCAACCATTCCTTTACACCTTGTGCTACCAGAACCGACTACAGAGCCATCATTTTAGAAACCACACAAGATAACACGTCCATCATTCTCTTTCCACAGCAAATCAATTACATGTGTAGCAAAAGTATCCTTAATTAACTGAAACATTACTGAAGGACTACAGCTCAAGAGGAAACCAAAAAATTGGGAGATCAGAAACCCAGTGCCAAATGTGCACAAAATCATTAAAACAAGTGCCACAAGTTTTCGAGAAATTTTATTGTCCACCATCTGAAAGAGATTTATAGGTCGCTATTCTCTACTGTTCAACTGGAGAAATCCACCATCGGGAAAAAAATTAAAGGGGTCTACCGATTTCCTCGTCATGATGGCTGATCAATTTTGAGATGTCTTCTTTAGACATCTGTTCCACGTTTCACAATTTGCCTTGCCTATGCATCGTCCTCCAGCATGTATGGACCAAATAAGATTCACCAACACGTGTGTTAATTTCTTGACTAAGCAACAGAAATTAGAATGTTTCGTAGCGAACGGCTGCTGATGAAGAAGACCTATTGTTTCAACTCTTCGGCGAGTCTCTCGGCCTTGGTTACGACCTCCTCGATAGGACCGACCATGTAGAAAGCCACCTCAGGCAGGTGGTCCAATTCACCTAAAAAAACAATGCATTCAAATAAGCCATTGTTAAGCAAATAAATATTTTCAGAATGAGAAAGTAGTTTTAAAAAATTAGTAGCTGCAAAAGCAAAAGACACAGCTCACTGTAACATCCTGCACTTGAGTAAGAGCAGTCCCTCCTCAAGCTAGCCTAAGACGCAGCCATGGGTATAGTCTATAGAGACTAGTGTTAGTGCTTTCAATTTCTTTTAATAGTCAACGCAGTTTATACCAGTACCATACAATTGATCTTTCCACCAAGTTTACAGTCAGTGTACTCGTTATTGTCGAGTTGACGAGGGGTAAAGCGGAGTGAAAGAGAAGCCAAGGGAGACAATCAAAGACTTGGATGGACAATATAAAAGAAGATCTAATGGAGCAGAGGAGCCAAATGCCCTCCACGCATAAAACCTCAAAGACAAAGCAAGAAATAAAAGACAAAGCAAGAAACAAAAGACAAAGCAAGAAACAAAAGACAAAGCAAGAAACAAAAGACAAAGGCATTCTTCCTAACCGTTCAGAATCATCTTGAAGCCTCGAATCGTGTCCTTCAGCGGCACAAGCTTCCCCTCCGAGCCCGTGAAGACCTCAGCGACCTGGAACGGCTGGCTCAGGAACTTCTGGATCTTACGTGCTCGGGCGACGGTCAGCTTATCATCCTCAGACAACTCATCCATACCAAGGATGGCGATGATGTCCTGGAGGGACTTGTAGTCCTGCAGGATCTTCTGCACGCCACGGGCGATCTCGTAGTGCTCCACCCCGACGACGTTGGGGTCGAGGATACGGGAGGTGGAGTCGAGGGGATCGACGGCGGGGTAGATACCCAGCTCGGCAATACCACGAGACAGGACAGTCGTAGCGTCAAGATGGGCGAAGGTTGTGGCCGGGGCAGGGTCAGTAAGATCATCAGCTGGTACGTAGATGGCCTATACAAACAAGCGTTAAAAAAGCACATTAATCCTATCCTGAGCCTCTTAGTCTATTGACAATAATTTTCATTATCCTGACTACAAACTGCAGCTTTTCTACCTTGTTGCAGATGTGCCAACTAGTCTTTGCAATGTAGTAGATGTAGTAATCAATATTTACGTGAGTTCGGGATACCTAGCCTAAAGTATTTCAAGGATGTGGTTGGATGAGTTCCAAACAATAATATTGTCATGAGGAACATGTTTATGAAATGTGAAAATTGTTAATACACGCAGTCACACAGAATGGGTCGAAAATGCATTTTAATAATGCATACTATTGAGAGCTTTCACACATAATAAAATATATCAGCAGAACTGTTGTGCTTCAGCAAGTCACCGATGTAGAAGAGATGAATGTTTTAGCTCTCCCAATGAATATTATTGAATTTATAGAGTCATAGACATGGTAATAAAGCAAAAAATCCTGCAGTAGAATGTAAACAAAAGCAAGATATGAAAAAGGTTATTTGAGACATGATTTAACTTGCCTGCACAGATGTAATGGATCCTTTCTTGGTAGTCGTGATTCTCTCCTGCATGGTACCCATGTCAGTGGCAAGGGTTGGCTGGTATCCTACGGCCGATGGAATACGTCCAAGAAGGGCAGACACCTGTTACGAGAGACACACAATCCCCAAGTTAACAACAAATAATTCAGAGGCAGAAACTAGTCATTTTCACTACAACGTGTGCTTTAAACAACTAAGATAGACAACAATTATGAAAAAGTAAACAATTCTAAATGCTACAAGCACACCTCAAAATGAATTTAATTTAAGCTGAATCACACTCATTTAGAATAATAATAATAATAAAATCAAAAATAATATAATCATAAAATTTGCTTATTAATTCAAACTGACAACTAAGCAGCAAGATTACATAATCACAATGACGTTGTAACAGATTTAAATAAGCTTAACAGCTCTCAAAATTAAACGGTATGGCAACCTAAAATGTGCCATCTGTCCTACATTTTACAGCAGCCCTGGAAGGCCCTGGAGGCCACATCCATTTGATATTCATGCCAACATGTTACCATTGAAACATCTCCAAAAAATAGCAATAATAATAATAATAAAAATAATAATAATAATAATAGCAATAATAATAATAACAGCAATAATAGCAATTACAATAATATTAAAAATAGCAATAATAATACCAATAATAATAATACTAGCAATAATAATAATAATAATAACAGCAATAATAGCAATTATAATAATATAAAAAATAGCAATAATAATAATAATAACAGTAATAACAATAGCAATAATAAAACTAGCAATAACAATAGCAATAATAAAACTAGCAATAATAACAATAATAGTAATATCAATAATAATACTAACAAATACGCTGGAACCCTGTTGCCTACCTCTGAGCCAGCCTGGGTGAACCTGAAAATGTTGTCGATGAAGAGCAGCACGTCCTGTCCTTCCTTATCACGGAAGTACTCAGCAACGGTCAGTCCAGTGAGGGCGACACGAGCACGAGCGCCAGGGGGCTCATTCATCTGTCCGTACACGAGCGACACCTTCGACTTGTCGCCCTTCAGGTCGATGACCCCGGACATGATCATCTCGTGGTAGAGATCGTTACCCTCGCGCGTTCTCTCGCCGACGCCGGCGAACACCGAGTAGCCACCGTGAGCCTTCGCGACGTTGTTGATCAGCTCCATGATGAGCACGGTCTTGCCGACACCAGCACCGCCGAACAGACCTGTTCAACACAAGATCGTGCAGATTATCTCACTAGCAACCATTCATTTGATCTTTCATTCATTTCAGAGATTTGAACAGCGCCCCCCCTCCCCAGAACAGCTACTCAGTAGCGTTCCCGATACAAAGTCTCGAGTCTATATGTGATATTCGTAGCATATACAAAATCAAAATTCTTAAAGCCTAATCTGACTAAAAATGCATAATTTAAATCTAGCTTTTGAAAACATATTTTCGAGACATGTTCACCAAGCCCCACCCCAATTATCCAAATTTGTCTGCCACTTGCAGAAAACATTGCAACTGGCCTACCATTTTAAAAAGGTCTGACACACGCATTACATACAAATCTCAAAGTTCTGTGCACAGTTCAAAAATCAAATTCTCACCAATTTTTCCACCCTTGGCATACGGAGCCAGCATATCGACGACTTTGATTCCCGTCTCCAAGATCTCTTGTTCAACGCTCATCTCAACAAACTCTGGAGCATCAGCATGGATTTCAGCAAAGCTATATAACCAAACAAAGATATCAGTGTTACACGTTCTTAATTAAATGTTAACCATCAATCCGAAATTATAAATAGAAACAATGTCTTCTGAAATACATTAAGAAAATAATGCTCCGAAGCGCTCACAGTTACAAGAATTAAGTCTGTGTCACTAAAAAATACAAGCAATAATTAATTGAAAAATAAAAGTATGCAGAAAAATTTCTGCTAAGAGCTGTCCAAATAATTACGCACGCTGGCAGGGTAGACGGATTTATGCAACTTGCATACGAGTGCGCACGGCTAGGAGGTCTCAACAAAATGTATTTATGCGAAATAAATTTCTAATTATGATGTCCACATTAGCCTATTTATATCTCTACATTAGTTGTCTGATGGCATTTGTGGGGGGGAATTAAGAAGTTTTGTTTGCACATACGCATGGGGGTCCTGCAAAATGCAAAAGTTGCAACAGGTGATCTTGAAAATACAATTTCTTTTGCATATGTAATTATATGTATGGGTCCTACCACCAGTGTTCAATGTTCATATATACCGGCAGTTAAAATATAAAGTTATTTGTACAATTAAATCACAAACAACAGCATCAGTAACTAACGATAATGCCCGGCATTAATGCTAAAAATTATTATAACATACATGTGTTAGATCTTCGTACATCTACAATGCACATGTACAAACATTAAACCAGTTAGTGAAGCACTTAGTAAATATATATAAAACTGTTTGTGTGTGAAGCTGCACATACTGCTTAGCATTGACTGGCCCACGCTCGTCAATGGGTTCGCCGATGACATTGATGATACGACCAAGGGTTTCTGGTCCGACAGGGATCTTAATCGGCGTGCCGGTATCAGTGCAGATCTGACCACGAATCAATCCCTCAGTTCCGTCCATAGCAATCGTGCGAACTGTATTCTCACCTAAAGACAATTCATAATTACCATTTCTACGACTGCGAAATTGCCAATACAATAAAAAAATTTAAATACCAACAGTTAAAATACAATTATTCTTTCCTAAACAACACTTTGCATTTCTATAATTTCTAGTATAAATAAAATAACTACTCAGGACTTTTAAAATTTGCGTCATTCTTCGCCAATTTTTAAATCCTAGAAGATTATAAAACAAACTTGATTTGACAAGTTCAGCCTACGACAAATTGGACACTCAGAATAAGCGAGTATTGATTGATTGATTGACTGATTGATTGGTTCAAAAGTGATTACCTTGAATATTAAACTTCAATCATCAAACTGAAGCAACAAAATTTCCTTTTGAACTTGCAAGTCATTGCCATAAAAACTAGAGCTCTGCTAAGCCTACAATTAGATGCACTTAATGATTAAAGTTGAATATTATAAACATGGTTTTATTTCAACCTCAACTATCAAGGTCAAATTTGCTAAATGACACATATATGCCAGATGCAAGAAAGCTGTCATTAGTTATTGTCTACTACCATGCATATTAAATCACATTAAAATTTCATTGCAACTCCATTTTAAACCCCCACTTCTAAGTTTCAACTTGTAGTACAATTGCACGTATTTCAATACAGAAGTACCAGTATAAACTGCATGCATTAAAATAGGCAAGAATCAAACAAATCATCATAAATGCATCTGCAAGAATCTGTGGTTATTTGTATGTGCACTTGTGTAGAATGTGTACTGCATAGGTATGCAAGTAATGCTGAAAGTAAGTGCCTACATGTCTACATGTATGTATTTAGGTAAGACAAGCAGGGCTTAAAGTGTGGCTGGACGGCCATGGACGGCATCCATGTACATTGTACTTATTTGAAAATCTGAAGGACCTATTGGCCAGAAGAGCCTGGAAAGGTAAAGGGCGTCCAGGTGCATATTTTTCCACACTTTAAGCACTGAAGACAAGCATGTAGATCAGGGTAGAGTACAGTGACATTCAGTTGTCAAGTCTTGCTGAATATATTTTTATTTGATTACCCAGGTGCTGTGCCACTTCAAGGATCAGACGAGGCTTGCGGTTGGCAACTTCAAGGGCGTTGAGAATTGGTGGAAGATCTTCAGTAAACTGAACATCGACGACGGCTCCAATGACGGCCACGATCTGTCCTTGCGATCCTGCTTTTGCCTTGGGCTGAGCTGCCTGAGCTGCGAAGTGCTGAGCTATAATACAGTAGACAAGAATTGCAACACGTCTAAATTCACAACTTCCTTTCCAATATCTGAATAACCAACAAAGTTGCTAATACAAAATTGCATAATACTTGACAGGACTGTTTTAAAGTTATTTTTAGAACTGCACAACACATTCTTTCCTTTCCCATCCTCCATGGTAAATTACTTCCAATCGGAGGACAATGACCTTTTTTGCTAGTTTTCAACTGTACAGAAGTGCTTCTACAACTGCACATTTTGTGAACAACTGCACGTTAAAAAAGCCCCGATACAGAATTTATTTATTATTGCTGTGTCCAGTGAATCTAAGAATTGCCTGCAGCCCGTATCAAACGCGTGCCGTTTCCCTCACACGATGATCCGACCAAGTCTGATGTGACTTCAAAACACGACAAGACACAATCTCCACATAAATTGAATCAAAATCTTGTTCAATGCCTTGCAAGGCGTAATCGAATGCAGTCATGTTCAACATTTTAAGTTTTAGAACGAAAGTAATTCTTTAGATAGACCCTGCAAGCACTCAAGGTCAGTATCGCTGTATGACCTACGTAAGGTACATGGACACAGATCACCAAAATCGATGCGAAATACCTATCGAGATGATACGTACCACCGCTGTGTACAGCCGCTGTACTACGAAGGCCGACATTTCCAATTCTACCCGGCCTGATGGCTCGAAACGCTGCCCGCAAAACGTTGCACCTTCCAATCGCCGCCATGATGATCAACGAAGGAAATGTGAAGACGACCGAAGTGACTGCAACGCTCGTTTCCTTCACGAGATGTCGCCTTCAGCGGAACACAGCCTACATAGACGACACATTTCTTATCATGCGCCGCACTATGTGACGTATGTAGATCTTCCCGGGCGCTCCTAGCAATTGACTGTAAATAATAGTAATTAGGCTAATTTTGTTCCACAAGACTGATGAAACGTCTGCAAACCAGGATTTAAAAGTGGGTGGGAATGCGTGGGAACGGCGTTCCCACTGATCTCGAAATACTTTTCCTGCGTTTTCACTGCTAACTTGCTTGGAATGTTGGAGACATGCATTTCAATAAAACTCTTCTTTGGCGTTCCCATTGCTCACAATCGTAATCGTAAACTCAAAATTTTTAAAGCGCCACTCGAAAGCCAAGCGCGGGGCACCAGCTTATTCACGAGCGCTGCGTTGAGTCATGAAGGTTGTCCGAGAGAGTAGCTAGTCCGTGGTGGTCCTGTTTGGAGGTTCAGAGGAGCGGAATAGCAATTAAGGCGGGTGTCGTCTGGCCGAGAATTGGAGGGTGGAGGATTAGATGAAACAGGGTAAGAGTTCTTAAAAATTCGGCGTTCCCACTGCTCACCTAAACCACTTTAACCACTCCGCTGTGCATTGTAACAATTTTATTGTAGGCCTATTACATAAGCATGTAAACACACGTCAGTGAAATAACTTAAACAATCTCAATGATTGAAGCAATTTTATTCGGTCATTCTCATTACGTATTTTGCTTGCAGGTTTATGTATATTTAGGTCTACATTAAATTCCCATTAATTTTTAAATATTATACAATACAATACAATTAGTCATTTATACCGTGCTTTAACAAACAAAAAGTCTTGCACAAGAGCGCGCTTCACTGCAAATCTAGGCCTAGTTAAAACAAATGAGTCTTTAACTTTGTGAGGATGATTATTAATTTTTTATGTCGATAAAGCGCATTTTAGCACTAAACCACTTATGGCGTCAGAAATTCCAGCTAATATAAAAAATTGGCAAGTTTTACATGCTGAAATTTCGAACTCAAAAAGGTTTTAACAAGTTAAAACAATAATTCTTTTCAACAATTATACTTGTTAACTTACTAACTGTTGTAGCGCAACAACACTGCGCAGTTGCATACCAGGGAACCGGCGTACGAATGCCATCAGTGTCGGCAGCGGCTAAGGTTTCGTGGACGTAGAAGTAGATTTACATTTTGATAAATATCAATTAACTGTCAACAATAAATTCAGATCTGAAGATTACAAGTAAGCTGACTTTTGTAATTTATAAACCACGTCTTATTTCGTACATCTTTGGCTCTGTCTGTAAGTGAAATGTGATGCAGACGTTCCGATGCCATGTAGTCTCTTGAAGTTTTATAGCGCATTTTTAATCTGTGTATTAATTCTTTTGATTGTTTATCGTTTTAGTATTATCGGTAAATTATAAGTTTATACTTCATTTCTAAGACGAATTCTGTCTGCAGACAAGTTTAAAAGAGCTGAAAATTTCATTGAGCGATTGTTTTCATATTTTCACCATGGCCATAGCTAGGTTTGGCATGCTGAACTTATGATATTGAGTTTAAATATTCTGTGATCTTTTTTTCGGTTAAACCGTAGTTTACGTTGATTAATTATTTTCACTTTACCCCACGTTGATAAATTATTTGGCTATTGCTATTGATATACAAGTAATTTCTGGATCGCCAGGTTCAATCCAGCTTCCATTTCAACTATAAATATGCCTTTATCCAGCTTCCATTTCAGGTATAAAATGCCTTTATCCAGGTCCTACTTCTCAAGCGTTTTTCATCAATCCAGCTTCATTTTCAGCAGAATGACTACACTAACCCTAAAACTAACCCTAACCGACCCTCACGACGCCTAACCTGAGCCCTAACCGACCCTCATGCGTAAAATCCCGCTTCTATTTCGTCACTAAATATTTGTCATCGAATGTAAGAAATTGGTTGTCGGATAAAAAAAGTACGGTTTTTTCGTCAATCCAGCTTCCATCTTTTCGCGTTTTCGGTTTATATTGCTACTTCCGGTTGCGAATGTTCAGAAATTGTAATAGCACGTTTTATGGCGCGTTATATTCGTGATTTTAGGCGTTTATTAATTAATCAACGTAAACTACGGGATATCGATAATGAAAATAATTAATCAACGTAAACTACGGTTTAACCTTTTTTTCTTTATGCAGATAGTTTGAAAATGTCAAAATCAACAGAGTACGGTAATCCATTACAAAAGTTCAAGCTGGTCTTCCTTGGAGAGCAGAGCGGTTTGTTAAGCTTGTTTATTGTACTCATACTACTCAAATCATGCCGAATTTAATTAATTTTGCTAACTATTTTGGATAAGAAATTCTTGGAGATATTAGTCGGCTGCAGTGGATAAATTTTTATTTATTAATTACTCATTTGGACATAACTTGATAATACTGTATTACTTTGTAGTTGCATGGGGCTTCTATCATGATGTTGTGCTGTCCATTTTGCCCTAGAGGGCTGAGTCTACCTTTGGGAGAGTGGCAGAGTGTTATCATTATCCTAAACCCCTGCATCTCATTATTAGAGATTGAGTTGTTTATAAGTAGGTGGAGATTTTTCACTGACATTCTTTCATCATTTGAATATACGATGTCTGTGTGTTTGTGTTTCAGTTGGTAAAACATCTCTAATCACGAGATTCATGTACGATAGTTTTGACAACTCATACCAGGTTTGTTTCGATTTTGATTCTGTGCTCGGTTTTTCTACTTTCGTCTTTGTGTTACTCGCATGTATAATTGTTTTGGGTAGAACGTAATTTATAAGATTTTTGGTATGTAGCTTATAAATTGTAGCTGTTGAATTAGAAAACTAATGCTCAGGCTCTCATTGAGGTGGGTGCTGTGGGGGCTTCAGCACCTGGGGTCCACAGTTTTGAGGGGCCTGCAGTTATACATGTGTGTGTGGTGGACCAGTGGGTTAAAGGGTGATCACTAATCACAGTCCTGGGCCCACACTAGCCTTAATGGGGTCCTTCTAATACTGATACGCTACCCTGTTTGGTGTGTTGTTTGCTAGATGTTTGTATGCATTTTGCTTAGAAATGTACACAATCATGCATTTGACAGCATTCGGTTTTTCACTCCTTTGTCTCCTTTTGCAGGCAACAATTGGAATTGACTTTCTTTCAAAGACTATGTATCTGGAAGATAGAACAGTGAGTTGAGTTGAATTGTGTTTTTTTGTCGTCGTACCAAACTGATATGAAACATAACAGAGAAATGCATAATGATTTTAAAGATCTAACCGTCTCTTATTTTGTATGATGCGTTAAGTATCGAGTCTATCGACGTCTCTAATGGATTGAGTTGTAGACTTTAGGTTTCTTAAATTTGTAATCTCAGAATTGTTTAATGTAAATCATATAAAATCATTAAAAAAAATTCTAGATTCCCCCTTCAAGATACCTACTCGGAGATGCTCAGAAATTTGTTACATAATCTTTGGACTTCTATAGCACCGCAATTATTCAGTCTGCACCATTGTAATCATTATTCAATCAATCATTTGAAGTCAGAATTTATATAGCACCATCATCATCATTCATTCAAGTATTTATATATAGCGCCTCTTCAAGGAAACTACTCAGAGGCGCTCCCGACTCCAGCATGATCATCATGCACAACACAGGCGATATGGGACACTTGTAGCGTAGTGCTGTCCAGCCATCATGTCTTGTAAGCAGAACTTTACAGGATATTTAATTCCACTTCAAATCTATATTAATTCATTTAATTGCCATAATATTGTGGGGCACAATGGTGTAGTGCTGGACTGCTGGTGTTTGGTGCCTTGGAGCCTGAGTGTTCCAGGTTCGAATCCACCTCATGCCACCACATAGGGATCTTGAGCAAGTCCTTCACTCGCAATTATTGCCCATGTGCTTCAGTGTGAAACTTTGATGCAGTGTCCATGCTGTACTCGGAGCGCTTCTGAGTAGAGTGCTTGAAGGGGCGCTATAACAAATAAATTAATAAAAAATATAATCAAAAGATTTGCTGCTCAACACACAGTTTTGGTATTGTGTGGTTTTGTTGAATTTTTGGTTGGATCCTTGCATGGTGATATGTGTCTGTATATGGGTTTTTCCAGATACGGCTGCAGCTGTGGGATACGGCAGGACAGGAAAGATTCCGTAGCCTAATTCCTTCTTACATCCGTGATTCATCTGTTGCTATTGTTGTCTACGACATAACCAGTAAGACGACTAAACTCTGATTCAGTGACATTGTGTTATGAACAACCCACGTACAGTTATATGGCTTGGCTCTATTAATGGACTGCTCTTTGTGCTTCATCCATTTCCTTTTATTTTACTCTGTTCCCTAACCGCTTGAAAACTATTTTGTTTGATCAGATTTTTGTAATTAGTTTGGGAGAGCCCACTGTTGAGTCTCTCTTTTGAATAGGCATTACTTTAAATTTGTGAAATATCTTACAATTGCATCTAATGCTTCATAATTATGGAAACGACATTTAATTAGAGTAACGTTATTACATTCATGAATATCTCTGTTTTGTTTTATTTGATCTATTTTTTTAACATTTTTGTATGTGTACTTTTCTCATAATGTGATGTTTTACTCATATTTCTAGATGCCACGTCATTCCAGCAAACATCTAAGTGGATTGATGACGTCAGAACCGAAAGAGGAAGTGATGTCATCATTGTCCTTGTCGGCAACAAGACCGACCTTTCAGACAAAAGGTACTTCGTCTTCGTCTTAGTTTCTTCCATTCGAGAATTCAATCAGTTTATTTCAATAAGTCAATAATGGTGGCAATCAGTGATTGGAGTAATCAGCCTTTCACGTCTTTCACCTGTTTTAGTCTTTACTTCTTTCAGCTCCCTTACTCATCATGGCCTCAGTTGTACTCCGTCCGCTGCATTGGCTTTTGCCAAATTCATCCCTACCTTCAATCACTACTAACTCCTTACATCCCTGCTCGTTGCCTGAATCATCAAGTGTTATCACCCACCTTCGTAACAGCACGGCTGTGCTACGGCGTCATAGAAATCGTCATTGTTCTTATTATTATTATGATTACAGCCTAAGTACCTCTGTGACTTGATGTACAAGTCGTTCTTTGCATATTTTTCATGCCCTCTTTGTTCTGCTGACCGCCTTGATCTGTTTGTGCCATGGTCAGAAAACTCATTAAAAAGCATTGGGCTTTTGCTATGTGGGTCCCTCAATGTGGCCACCTGCTTTTTGCCAACCTACTAATTTCCATTGTGCTGGGGCAGCATACAGCCACTGTTATCGCCTACACCACTTCGTAAAGCAACATGTATTTACATTGGCATTTTTTACACTAAGTAACCAGCATGTAAAGTGTGCTTTTAAATGTTCCTGAAGTGATTGTCATGAGTGTTTCTTGTGTTGTGTATATGTTCGAAGGCAAGTGTCATTCGAAGAAGGCGAAAGAAGATCGAAAGAGCTGAACGTGATGTTTGTGGAGACGAGCGCTAAGGCTGGATACAACATCAAGCAGGTCTGCTTTATTACTGTTGCTTGGCTACAAGTTATAATTCATGTATAATTGATCATAAATTATTATCATAGTTCATGTATTGATTACCTATTATCCTACCGGATATATATTGATTGTTATTATGGCACTTCTTATATTGATCTTTAAGATCCTAATAGGTCGCAAAGGTTTGTCAGTCACTCATTCAATTGAGTAAAGCGGGGAGGAGACCCGACCGACGACTCCAATTGGAGCGTAGACTCGGAACCGACCTGGGCTGGCGAACCAAAGTCCACCGTGCCCACCTTCTCGTGGTGCGACCTGTTAGTAACCTTTCCGTATGGAAGGGTGAACGAACGGGCACGGATGGCAAACGGGGGGAAGGCAATGGCAAACCACCCCTTATCTTCTGCCAAGAAAATAGTCATGGTGTATCTAAAGAGTGAATCACAAAGACACGGGATATGGAAAAGAAAATCAACGCGTGTGAGATGTGGATTTGGAGAAAGATGCTAAGGATTTCATGGACGGAGAAGAGAACTAACGAATCGGTGCGCGAGGAGCTCGGAATAGAGAGGGAGGAGACACTGCAGCAAACAGCAACTTGGAGGAAATTGAGCTACTTCGGCCATGTGATGAGATCTAACGGTTTGGAAAAGGAGCTGATGACGGCATGCGGTGAGGGACGGAGAAGATGCGGAAGACCAAGGAAGAAATGGTTGGATGAAGTACAGGAAAAGTCTGGCATGAGACTGGAGGAACTAAGAGAGGCGACTAGGGAGAGGATCAACTGGAGAAGATGCACCAGGGCTTTCGCCAGAGCTCCAGTAGCTGACGGCACCAGGTGACCAGGTGAAGATCCTAATACTGCATGTATTGATTATATATTTTCCTAAGTACTGCAAGTATTGATTGTAGTCTGGGGCGCCTCTGAGAGATTGAAGGGGCACTATAACAAGAAAGAAGACTATCCAAATACCAAAATATGTTGGTATTGATATTGGTATATAATAAATGAGAATTTCGTACCTTTCCTTGTGAACGTTTTGATTAGTTGATTTTGACTTGCATGTTATTGCAGATGTTTAGACGTATTGCGGCTGCTCTTCCTGGAATGGAAACTAAAGATCGCTCGGACGTTGGAGAAGGTAATTTAATATAATAATAATATTGGAGAAGGTAACTTAAGATAACATAAGAATATTGGAAAAGGTACTTAAGATAAGTTAAGTATATTGGAGAAGGTAACTTAAGATAACATAAGAATATTGGAGAAGGTAACTTAAGATAAGATAAGAATATTGAAAAGGTAACTTAAGATAAGATAAGAATATTGGAGAAGGTAACATAAGATAAGTTAAGTATATTGGAGAAGGTAACTTAAGATAAGATAAGAACATTCTTTAATTGACATGTTGCTATCCGCATTTTGTTGTATGGACATGGCGATATAAAGCATACATCATTCATCGAAAAGATCGATATTGTTTCTTTAAACAATTTAACATTGGTAAAACACTGATTAAAAAATCTCTCTCTCAGCCATTGTTAACATTGAATATTTATGCCTTACAAACGATAATTAATTTATCTCCATTCATCATTACTTTCAGCCTTTAACCCTTTACCTTTATTAACCCTTGACGTTTTCTGCACACAGTGATCGAACTAAAGCCGATTGAAGCGACGCCAACCTACCGGCCGCCAGAGGGCAGCTGCTCTACTTGCTGAGTTGGCGATTATGGGGTTAAAGTTCAACTTATCAACATCCTGTCTGTCTGAGTTCTGTTCTTCTAAAGAGCCGCCATCGTGGTTGTGTCTTCATCGTCATCGTCGTCGTCGTCATTATTGTGAGAGGCGTTCGTGTAAAAATCAACTGTAAAGTATCTTTTAGAGACGTGTCGCCGCGTTTATCTTGCACTGCTATATTGTCACGCTTCTGTCTGTCTGTCTTTTCGTGAATCACAGCCGATGACGTAATGCTCTTCGGGCGTCGTGTTTGTTTTCTGCGAAGAGAAATTTAGGTGAGTGGTGTTTGTCATCAGTGGCGGATCCAGAACTCTTTCAGGGGGGGCCAAAAAATTTTGATCTTGGGGACAGAAAAAAAGTTTGTCGCTGGTCGCTCGAAAAGTTGATGGAAAAAAGCACTTTTCATCCACCCAAAAAGTTGATGACCTTTTTTTAGTCCTCCGCCAGAAACCCTAATTGGGGGCCATGTGCAATGCAATTTTCTTTAGGGGGGGCCAATATGCCATGACACCACTATTCCTATTACTAATTTCAAACCTGAAGGGGGGCATGTCCCATGGCAATTTTAGATGGGGGACATGGCCGGATTTCCCCCTCCCCTGGATCCGCCCGTTTGTCATCAAAGTGTTTCTGTTGTAGGCTACTCCTTTAGTAAACGGCTGGTTTTTTTCTTCTTGCAACGATGTGCTACTTACTTTTTGTGGCTGTTTTTTGTGTGTCTGCCTTTACCGTCTTGTTGGCTTGTTGTCTCGAACAGCGTTTCTATTCGAAGCTAGTTAGTGGTGTCGAGTTTGTGATGTAGGAAAGCAGGTTATTTTTTATTGTAAGCGAATTCAACGAATGATACGTTTGCTGGGAACGTGTATGTTTGACGCGTTGGTTAATATTTAAGATGAGCCGGTTTTACAGATAAAAGTAATTTAGAACGAGGTGAATTTCACGTGTGTTGCAAATTTAACCCTTTACCCGTTTGCTCCGAGAATATCCGCTGAAAACACGGGCTTAACGGGAAAAATGAACCGGTAAAGGGTTAATTGCTGAGTCATTGCATGTGATTGAGATCATGTTACAGAATGTTGGTCATGTTAGAAAATTATTTATCTATCTGTGAATCATTTTATGGTCTTCAGTTGCCATAGTAACTTGTGGTCAGCTAATTTAAATTAAAAGAGAGATAATTTTAAGAGAAATGGATATAGCAGGTAGAAAGTTACCTATGCATTGGTCACTTGTTCATTTTATTCTTGTTTAATCCTTTAATGTTGAGGAGACACTAAGAGCTACTGGGGGAAAGCAATATAGCTCATTGTTTTAGTGCTAACTTACTTTTGAAATGGTCCCTGTGTGCAGGTTTTTGTTTGGAGGATGAACTTATAAGTATTGATTGTGAAATATAACTGAGGATCTTTGAAAACTTCAATCTATCAATCAATCGGTCATTTATTGATTTAACAACAGCAGAAATCTCAGGTAAACTTAGATGAGAAACAGAAACAAAAAATCGAGATTATCTGCGGATGTTATCAGCAGGACAGCCCTAGATTCTAATAGAATTCCCTAATGCAGAGCTGTTCCTATTAACATTTTCATGTAGTTAGAGAGATGCCTAAACATTATGTTCTCATCATTGTGATTGTAGTCGTCAGTGTGCTTATAAACGTACATAAACCTAACTAACATTGTCTGCAGTTCATTGGTGGTGAATTTCTTGATGCTTCTGTTCTATGATAGCGTTCTTGACGTCTGTAAACAAACTGGTAATTTAGAGCTGAAACACGACATCAGATTGCTTTAGCAGTGTTAAATTTTGTCTCACGTGTCAGTGATTATATTTGGAAATTTGTGTGCAGTCACGAGAATGCCATGACTTTTTGTGTTTTGTACATCATTCAGGGCCGGATTAAGCAATGTGGGGGCCCTGTTCGGGAAATTTTTGTGTGGGCCCTGTTCGGGAATTTTTCGAGAAAATCATACCATTTCATTTTTTTAGTCATCTGGCGAAATTTTGCGGAAAATAGTCGTTTCGTCGAAATTTCATCAAAAAAATTCTTTTCTCGCATTTTGTGGGGGCCCCCCTAAAGTGTGGAAAGTGTGGGGCCCCTGTTCGGTTGAACATGCCTGAATCCGGCCCTGACATCATTTTGCCTGATGCGTAGCGTTTGAATCGGATCTTTTAGTGGGTAAATTGCTCCTCCAGAGGCAATTGTTCTCCAAATTCTTGCCAATGTGGACTCTACCAATATCTAGCAAATCTGTAACTTGCTATGCACTCTTTAGGTAAGGCAGGCACCGCATGAAACATAATGTGCAACAGCAATCAGTGTAGTCAGAAACACCTTTAGGTAATTGTTATCGAATTTTAGATAGCATGTCTTATAATATTATGTCAGGGAAAGAATCTCAAGGAGATGCGCCTAATCTCTGATCCAACGGCCTCCGACTTTATGTAAACGCTGTGCTTACTGTGTTCCTCCTTTAATATTTACTGGTGGACCAAGTGCCTCTTTTCGCTGTCTCATGACCACTATTTTCTCTCTTGGTTTCTCTCACAGGGAGCATATCTTTGATTAGTGTGAGATGGATGTGCCGTGCAAATTTATGGACAGAATACAATACAGTAGTAATCTTGACATTTATACGTCGCCTAAAACAATAAACCAGATTATTCAGAAAGAAGAATTGGTAGGTAGAGATTCAAGATCAAAAGGGTCGCTTAGCAGACAGTCAGATGGCTAAGGTAGGTGGTGTTCAGATGGCTAAGGTAGGTGGTGTTCAGATGGCTAAGGTAGGTGGTGTTCAGATGGCTAAGGTAGGTGGTGTTCAGAAAAGGTGGGTGGTGTTTAGAGTTGTCACTGCATGTATGTATTTGGCCATAATTATATGATTTTCGTTGTCTTGTCCTTCACACGATGTTGCTGACTGGTTTAACAATCATTGGCCTTCCCTGGGGATAGTTGTCACAACTGACACTGGGTGTCGCCAGCGTATTAAAACCCAGAGAGCATAGAGATGATACCATTTCACAGGGCCACCCCAATTGGATCGTTAATTGCATTGTACCTCATGAAGCTAGTCTTACTTCTACTTACAATGAATCGTGTTTGTAATAATAATGTTGGTGTGGCAATTTTAGTTTTATTTGTCTGTAGTGGTCGATTGTAATCATAGATTTATTTATAAATACGATTGTGAGAGTAGCGTGCTGAATGTGAACACCACATTTCTTTGAGAATTCGGATATGTCTGCTCCGTGAACTCTGAAGTTAGACAACGATTTGGTACGCTGGAAAGTGGACACCTATCTTATGGCTGTAACAATATGTTAGTGGAAGGGTTTTTCTTTAATTGGTATTTGCACAATAACGTTTGTGGGGCGCGGTGGTGTATTGGATAGGTTCGTTGCCTTGCAGCCGGAGGGTTGTGGGTTCGAATCCACCTCAAGTTGTCTCGTATGGACCATGGGCAAGTCCTTCAGTAATAATTGCTTAAGTGCTTCTGCATGAAACTCCGATTCAGTGTCGGGAGCGCTTCTGAGTAGTAATCTTGAAAGGGTGCTATGACAGGTGCACATACATACGTTTGCGTAAATGACTGAGCAGTGAGGACTGAGGAGATATCATGAAAAGGGTTCTGTGTACTGGGTAACTCATCCAATGCTATGGCATTATGTTGCATTACATAATTATACATTTGTCTGGTTCGCTTAGCAACTCAGTCTGTTTAGAACTGCAATAAAATTATGCATCATGGTAGTCTTCTCTTGTGCTCAGATCTTTAGAAATATTATGGCATGGGATGGCATGGGAGAGGACTGGCCAGCCATCTGCCTTCATATGCAGAGGCTAAGAAAATGAAGTCGCTAACACTTCATACCCATGGTGGCCTCAGGGCCAGCTTAAGGGACGGCCCTTCTTCTTTGGCATGCATGACCCATATATGCCATAGTTTTCTTTTCTGTAAAAAGCCACATTTTGTGTTACTGTATCGATATCAAATGGGAGTTTTTGAGACTATGAGCGCATAGATGGTGTGCGTCATGTCATTAGGGTATTTAATTAACTACGTTGTTTGAGTTCAGGGAATTAGGGAGTAGTAGATTGAATGACAAGCTACGTGTTGTAAAGCTTGCATGATTTATGCACAGGGAAAAGCTTGGTGAAACAATGTATTGTCTTTTTTCTGTCAGATGAAACAATATTTGGGATTTTTTCCCAGTTAACATAAAGTCTGAACAAACATGAATTCTTATTTTCAGTCCCTGCATGCTTAGAGTGTCTTTTGTATTTAACGTGTATGTATGCACGGGTGGTTTTGGAAATTGGCCTGGATATAATTGATTATCAAAAAGCTATTGTGCACTGATGTCAGCTATGTGTGTGTTGCTAAAATTTGGCTGCAACGCACTTGACTTGGTTGCACATTTGTAATTGTTATAAATTTAATACAACAACAGCTGTTTTTTGGAAATTGACTTCCAAGTGTTATATTCGAAAAGCTATTGTAGTTAGCACTGATGTTAAGTATCTGCGTGTGGCTAAATTTAACTGCAACCAACTAGACTTCGTTGTACTTTTGCGATTCTTGTATCAAATTCAAATTTAAGTTGAATTGTGATGAAGCATGTGTTCTATGAAATGTGTATAAATTTGACGGTTATACTTGAAGTTGTTTGAACTGGGGCCATGTTACAAATGCTATGCTGTGGAAGTATTTTTGATTCTTTTATTGAATTAAAAACACTGTGATGCAGCAGAAACATAGATCTGCTGATTATTTTTGCCTGTTAAAATGAAAATGGCATTCTTAAGGAGACACTAATTATTATTAGGTTTTTTAAGCATTTCCTTCTGTGTAACTGGGTGCAGTAGGCCTATGTCAGTAAGAGGTTAGTAAATGAATATATGTAAGTATTTTGGTCCTGGTGTTTAAAAAATTTTCTGTTATGGAATAATATAAATAATGACCTTTGTAGCCACTGATCTATAGAGCATCATAAATACAGAGCAGACCTATGTTGCATCCCGTTTGTTCGTTCTTTGGACAGGTCTGACTTGTTTATCCCATGAACTTGGACCACTGTTGCTTGAAAACTTGATCCTATACCATCACTCGGCCCTCCTTATGGAATTTTCCTTCCTACACTCTATGTGAGACCCTTCTTTCTGGATCATTATCTATATATCTCTCTCTCTTCTTAAGGCCTGTTTTTTTCTGGGTTCTTGCACTGGGAGCGCTACTGAATGGCCATGGCTGTGAGCAGTGCTATGGAAATGACTAATTACATTACATTGAGTGAAAGTACTTAACAAGTTGAGATCATGGAACCAACATATCTCAATGCACTTGCTGTTTCTCTGTGCTCTCTGTGAACAGAGTTTCAAATGCATTTACTACTTGTGGAGCACAGTGGTGTAGGGGTGTGTTCGGTGCCTTGGAGCCGGAAGGGTGTGGGTTCGAATCCACCTCAAGCCGCCACATATGGACCCTGAAGAAGTCTTTTATTCACGATTGTTCAGGCGCTTGAGCATGAAAATCCAATTCAGTGTCCGTGCTGTAGTCGGGAGCGCCTCTGAGTAGCAATCTTGAAGGGGCACTAAAACAAGTGTTCATACGTACATACATACTTGGGTTTTTTGGTTAAGTATAATTGTATTGTAGTGTCTTTGATGTGCTTGTTTTATTGCGCGGTGCGATGGCAAAACTGTCGGATTTTTTCGACGAAGAAAAAGTACGTTAGGACATTCCTGTTAAGCGTCTAAATCGTTTTGATTCTGACAGTTTGAATCTCCAATTTAATTCTCAGCTTTTATTTACTCATCATATACTCGGGTTAGTTAGTTTTCTACTTTAATTAATTAATTAAAAAATGAATTTTCGTGAAGGGGGAGCACCTTGGAGAAATTCGGTCCGTTTGAATAGCTTTGATGCGGGATCTTCTGGTTTGTTGATATGAAATATTCTTGCATGGTTTGTTCTTTTTTTTGATTCTCTGGTTACATGTGTACATTGTGGTATTGTATTTAATTGGTTGTTAATATGCTTAATGGTGTTCTGGGTTTGTCTAAAATATTCATTAAATCATGTGGTTCTATTGCTGAAATTATGACTACTGTGTGCAAAGTATTGGTGATAGACAAACGGCTAATTAATATAATTAATGGGCAGGTTCAGATTTTGATTATGTACACAAAGACTCGTGGGAAGGTTGTTGATAAACAATGGATGGGAATGCTTTGTCAATCTTGACATCATCAGCAGCGGTGTTGGGGGGGAACAGGCATTTCTGTTTAAAACCTGGAGTTAATTATGATTTAATACGGCAATTATGTGTCATCTAATAAGGGCGCGACCAGCAGACACTGATGAAGTATCGGATTGAGCATTTTATATCTGAATCAACAAGTTGGTTTTTACACCACAGGCTAAACTGAAATAACTATTTGTTTTAGATGCAATCAATCACATTGGGCTTCGCTATCCTTGTGTGACCATTTTCCAGGGTATTTTTTAGTGTGCAGTTCCACACAAGAAGTGTGGTTCCAAATGAATTTATGCAGCTGTAGAAGCATTTTTTGTGCAGTTAAACTTAGTTAAAAATGTTCAGTATAATCCGATTTTGAATGATTTACCAGAAGGCCGAGAGGGGAGGAGGGCCCGGTCTAGGGACCAGGCTAGGTAGTTTGGTGAAATTATGACTACTCATACTCGTGGGAATGCTTTGTCAATCTTGGCATCATTAGCAAGGCGAACAGGTATTTCTGTTTAAAACCTGAAGTTAATTATGATTTAATACAGCAATTATGTTATGTACATAGAAAAGTTGATGATTTATGCCTCTTTGAATATAATATTACAGAGAATAAACAAACTGCAATCGGTTTAAACTTTGAAAATTTAACAGCTGAATAGAACCATGTTGCATAATACAAATTTAAAATCATAGGTCATACCTGCACTTTTATTATTTAAATTTTTCTATTTTAAAAATAATTTTTTTCTCATAAATACTTAATATAGTTTAGAGGCCCGTGACTTCTCTGTCCGGCCCTCCCCTGGAATTTCCATCGTCATCCTTGCGATTTACCATGGTGGATAGGACGGGGGGGGGGGGAGAAAGGTTTGTGCAATTCTAAAAATTCTTCGAAAGCAGCCCTGCCATCTTCACCCCAGAAGACACTCTAAAATACCCCAAAAGGCCAGTCCCCAAAGCAAAGTAATGCATTTGCTTACAGTGCTGCCATTGATCCCTAGTGTTACCCTTTAATCTCCCAACTTATCATCTGCAGTGCAATGTTCTTTATGAGCCTTTACATTCCTAGTTGAATCTGTATCCACATGTAATGTATTGTATGGATTAATTATTAGGTGCAATGTATGTATAACAATCTGTACCATAATTATATCATATGTGAGGAACGTTGCTTTTCTTTGCCACAAAAATGGTACACGAGTATGCCATGCATATTATGCATAATTTATTATTTACACAGTAGTATACTTATATATATAATATAATCTAATATTATATGCAGCATGCTCTAGCTATTTAATTATCACCTCTGTATATGTAATATTTTATTTATATAATTTTATATAAATATAATTATATATAACATGCTCTTATTAGATACAGTAATTAGGCCTATATAGTGTATATGCATATTAGAGTTTGAATGATTGGTTTGTTTAGAGTTCAACTCCTGTGGTTTTAAAACTGGCAGTATTTTTCAAATAGTATCCAACCATCATTCAGTCACTCATAAATAATGATAACGTGTTCCAGGTTGCAAATATTGCATGGTGTTTATAATGAAATTTTTACCCATTGGTTGTGTGTTTAATAGATGTTTCACAGATGCTTCTAGTATGAAGTGTGCTTCAAATTTTAAGTCGAAACAGAGCATGCCACGTGCGATGCATCTAAGGCTAAGCGCATCTTCATAAATCTATCTCTACTGTGGCTACTTAGGTTAAATTGGCGTAATCGTTTTGGGTGTAGGATAAGTGGTTTTATCTGAAGCTACCTGTTGCTATTAAGGTGTTGTTTATCACTGATTTTGAGCATTGAATTTCGTTTCTTGTGATCCGTCTTTCTTAATGGCTCTGGTGAACGTGATCAACGAATATGGGGTGAAAATATGAGCCGTCTCTTAAGCTAGACCTGACTGCCAGCCATGAGAATGAGCAATTTAATTTTGTATAGTGCCCCTTCAAGGTTTCTACCCCAGAGTGCTCATCAGGGCTTTCTTTAACGTGCAGTTGTACACAAAATGTGCAGTTCTAAATGGATTTGTGCAGTTGCAGAAGCACTTCTGTACAATTAAAACTAGGAAAAATGGTCATTGTCCTCCGATTGGAAGTAATTTACTATGGAGGATGGGAAGGAAAAGAAGAAGTTGGCAGTTCTAAAAATTCCTTAAAAACAGCCCTCATGACCCAACCCCGGCTGAGAGGGATGGCTTTAGACTAGGCCTACTGTAATACACTACAGTCCGTGATGGGCCGTCTATTTCGACATCACTACATTCCAGAGAATAACCTAGCATTTGAACAGCTATAGGCAGATAGGAGCCTCTTCACTGCTGCCTTGACGGACCTGGGGCCATGTTCTAAACTCGTTCCTCCCTCCTATAAGGACCCTTCCCTGTTCAATTCGTCTCAGTCACCACATGACCATATCAAATGCAAACCCGATTTACTCATTCAGTAGGGCCTAACCAGCCGGTGACGTTCTCATCAATCTCAATTGAATTTGAAATGCATTTCCAAGTCGAATTCCGTTTCTGCCCTGAGGTACAATATGCCCCCCTAACATCAATGGTCACCCTACCCAGCAGATTAGATATGCTAGCCACATTCTGCCCGCAAAGGAATCCGAATAATCCAATATCTTCCAACCGCCTTCCACCATCTTTATAGCCCTGAGGCCATCACGATCTGTTTACTGACGGAATGACGACCTCTAGACCTGTATTAATTTTCTGACCCTCTTGGTCAGTCACTACTTGATAATACTTCATAGTACTTGATAATACTTCATAGTACTTGATAATACTTCATAGTACTTGATAATACTTCATAGTACTTGATAATACTTCACAGTATTTGATAATACTTCATAGTACTTGATAATACCGCATAGTACTTGTTAATACTCCATAGTACTTGATAATACTTCATAGTACTTGTTAATACTTCATAGTACTTGTTAATACTTCATAGTACTTGTTAATACTTCATAGAACTTGTTAATACTTCATAGTACTTGATAATACTTCAAAGTACTTGATATTACTTCATAGTACTTGATAATACTTTATAATAATTTATAATACTTTTTAATGCTGTGCTGATAAATATTATATCTGTTCCTTCTCACACCTCTTCTCGTAATAACAAAAGATTATCCATAGTACACAACGAATGCAGAACTTAACGGCACAATGCGGGCACATCCGTTTTCGCGCATGGCTAATGGTTTTCTAATTTGCTGGTTTAACTCCACGGGCTCCATAATTATACCAGGCAGTGGCGGCACAATCATAGGTTGCGTTTGACTTGCCTACTACTATTAACCAACTTTATAATCAACCAGAAATTCTTTTGATTTTTATATCTTCTTTGCATTTGATTTCTTTGACCTGCCAAATAACTCCTATGACCCGACCTGCTGAAATTGCTTAGCTGGCACCACTGATACCAATGCGTATCGACCAGGGTAAGAATTTCCGGAGAGTTGAGAGGTTTCAACCCCCAGTCTTTCTTAGAGACCCCATAGTAAAGTCTGTTTTTCACACTCCAATTCCAAGTGGATCATAGTCCAGCCCCTAGTTATTTTTCCGCAATTCTCCCACTGGCATCGACTATAAAATGGTTTCTATCAACTCATTCACACTTACGTAAGCTACAGGCCTATATGAACGTCAGGGCTGTTTTCAAGGAATTATTAGAACTGCACAACTCTTTCTTTTCCTTCCCAATCTCCATGGTAAATTACTTCCAATCGGAGGATAATTGCCATTTTTGCTAGTTTTAATTGTACGGAAGTGCTTTTACAACTGCACAAATCCATTTAGAGCTGCATGTTTTGTGTATACAACTGTAACGCTCGTAGGCCCACCTTTCTCCCGATCGGGGCGCTACTCCCGATCGTTGCCGTGGAGAGGTGGCCATACTTTTTAATAGGTGCGTTGGACCTGGGGCAAATGAACCGGTCAGACCAAATTCCTTTGGTCTCGCTCCCGTGTTCGGGTTTATTTCTCTTCTAAGTGGAAAAGTGCCAAAGTTGATCGAGGTGTACGAGGGCGTAGGCACGGTCCTTGGTCGGTTGACAACCTCCGGACCGTAGTCCGGAATATCTGGGTCCGTTTGTGCACCTATTGTGAGCGTCCTAGTATTTGTTTCTTCCTCCAATCTTTCCAACCGTTCCCGTTCCGACAAATTCCACCGTTCTTCCTGAGCCCTCCCAACCTTCAAGGCTTCCTTCATTTTATTTAGTCGTGCAACCATTTGGTCAAGGGGTTCAAGGACCACTTCCGGGGAGGCATTCCTTACTTCTTCTTCTTCCTCTGAACTCAATTCCCCCTCAATGGCTAGTAAAGTTAGAGAAGGAGAAGCCATTTGCTTTATGATAATGTAATCAAGCAAAACATACGAAGTAATGCAATGGCTACGCCTAATTAGCACAGAAGAACAATATAATGTGAACCTACTCTAGATTAATATAGCAAAGTCATAACTCTAAGAAAAGGTTTGTAAAGTCACAACAATTATTACTAATAGTCCACTTAAGGTGCTAGACGGTTCGCTACCCGTTCGCCTAATTTTCACGAGACTAATATTACATAACACAAGTAACCACAACTCTCAAATATCATTCACTCATTCAGCCTATAGTAGCGACGTGAATATACAACAGTTCAAGTACACGTGGTTACTCTTGCAAATGTCCTTCATTCATTCAGCCTATAATGGTGAAGCGACTATTATACAATTCACGTACACGTGACTACACTCTCAAATGTCACTCATTCAACAAAGAGTAGCAAAAGGATATTAAATGCACAAAAGGCCTAGCGTCTGCCCGGAAACACCCTAGAACCCAGACAAGGTTTTAGTCCTTAAATAAGCAGAGGCCTACAATTAAATATCTCCTTTCTCACAAATGAATAAACTTCACAGTACTACCCGTTCGAAAAGGGGCGTTTCCCGTCACTCCTCCAGACAGCCTGACGAACGGAACTCGTCCAAAGGTATTCTTCTGCCACAGCTGTGCCTTCCGTTGCAAGAACCGTCCTTCGTAGTTTCTTCCTCCACCGTGGTTTCGACTATATAGCTCATTAACTCAGCGTAAAACTATCGAAACCTAACTTCGCAGTTGCACAAGACTTTCTTCCCGGTTCCAAAGTCACGTGACGACCTGCTCGTTCCGCTTCAAGGACAGCTCTGCCCTCTCCGTCTGAATTCAACTCTCTTCTCCCGTCGTTCCAAGCGAAGCTCAATCTTTTATACTGCATACGCCCTCTAGCGATTAAACTATCAGCCCGCCTTAAACGCCAGCTGCCTTAATCCACTACATAGCAAAAAGCCCATCCCCTGTAACGAGGTTAGAGTTCGTTACACAAC
This sequence comes from Lumbricus rubellus, assembly GCA_945859605.1. Taxonomy (NCBI): domain Eukaryota; kingdom Metazoa; phylum Annelida; class Clitellata; order Crassiclitellata; family Lumbricidae; genus Lumbricus; species Lumbricus rubellus. Next base: position 8,885,172 of record OX243827.1, read on the forward strand.
TGCACGTTAAAAAAGCCCTGATGAACGTAGGCCTACGTATAAGAGCAATTAGGTAGACTGGTAGAGCATTTACCATAGTTGTAAAAAACGTTTTTTCGTTTTTTATTCTCTCCCAAAAACGTCGTTTTTTTCGTTTTTTATTTTTCCCATCGTTTTTTATCGTTTTTGATTTTTTATTTAACTTTGTTTATTCATTTACTTTCTGTTATTATTGTCCTTAATTTTAATTTTTTCTGATATTCCTTATGTTTTCCGCCAACTCTCAAGGATTCAGCCAACTAAAATCATTATTTCATCGTTTAACATCATCATTTAAGAGATAGCCTGCGTGTAGTAGGTTTCTAATCAAGATTTTCAAGGTTAAAATGCGGTTTTAGATGTAGCAAAGTCAAATTATTTTCCGTTTCCGTTTTTTATCGTTTTTTGTCGTTTTTTATTTTTTCGAATAAAACGACGTTTTTTTCCGTTTTTTATTCCGTTTCCATCGGTTTTTTTTACATCTATGGCATTTACAGAGCGCTCCAGTAGGTAGAGCCTTTACAGAGCGTTCCACCATGTCTGGCTATAGGAACAATTAACGGAAAAAATTAGTCTAATATAAGATGGGCGGAAACTTTTCCAAACAGTTGGAGATGCTAGTGATTATACATTCGGTGGAAGATTGTTTAAGAGAGACGAAGAATCTACAAAGGAGAGGTGCGTCTATCTTACATCAACTTGTGAGAGGCTGAGATCGCCGGACTCGCGTGAGCTGACAACGGGAGGTCAACACAGCCAGAGGCGACCCGGAAAGCTTGAGACCGGTCTGAAGCGCCCATATTTTTTAAAGTTTTTTTTATAGCTTTTCTCGCATTTGCTATAGCACCCCTTCAAGCTCGCTATTCAGAGGCGCTCCCGACTACAGCGCGGACACTGCATGCTTCGGAGTTTCACGCCGAAGCGCACGACCAATTGCGAGTGAAGGACTTGCTCAAGGTTACTACGCGGCGGCTTGAGGTAGATTCGAACCCGGAATCCTCCGGCTCCAAGGCACCGAACCAACCACTATACCACCGCGTCCCATATTGGTCTCTTAACTTCCATTCCTGACCGCCTATCACTCCTTTTGTTAGCGATTTCGATTGATACAGACAGACAGATAGACAGACTGTTACAGACAGACAAGACAGACAGACAAGGTAAGACAGACAGACACACACAGACACACACACACACACACAGACACACACACACACAGAAGCTGTGCTCCTTTTCATCACCATCGTCAGTCGTCGCTCGAATGATGTCTAACGTTACGACGCACAGTCTTCGCTACACACAGAGAGCAAGCAGCATCCGGTAAACGCGTGGAACACTGCGCTCGGTGTCTTGTAAATAAGACCCGAGACCTTTCGACAGCTTCAATCTCTAACTAATCATCAATAAAAGCACAACGATCGGAGGTAATTGGACGAATGGAATGAAAACGCGTCGCTCTAACTCACACAGGTCTCTGTCTGTTACAGTCAGTTAATTGTGTAAACTGTTTCTCGTGTAGATACTGTTTATGTATTATAGGGGTCTATAATAGCCATATACTTCATGACAACTTTGACTACTTTACCGATATTTTAGAAAGGTAACCACGCCTCGCACGGAACATTATGCAGATGTAGTTACGGTAATCATAGAGATTATACACAATGATTCAGTCATACTGTACGTGTGTGTGTGCGCGCGCGCCCGGCGTATGTGCGCTTAGGTTTGTACGTATGTGCACTTGTTATAGCGGCTCTTCAAGCTCCCTATTCAGATGCGTTCCCGAATGCAGCGCGGACACTGCATCGGAGTTTCACGCCGAAGCGCTGAGCAATTCCAAGTGAAGGACTTGCCAAAGGTCTCTGCGCGGGGACTTGAGGTGGATTGGAACCTGCAACCCTTCGGCTGCAAGGCGACGAACATATCCCCTACACCACCGCGCCCCACATAGGTGTAGGCCTATGCATAGGCGTACGGGAGATTTCAGCAGAGGGGGTCAAAGATTTTACTTCTGCCCGAAAAATTAATTTTGTGGTGGGAAATACTATTTTTTCCCAGACAAAAAGTTGAAATATGTCGTGAAAAATACAATTTGTTCGTATTTTCCCGGGTCTGTTTGCTCGAAAAACCAAACTTGCCCGAAATTGGGGGGGGGGGTGTCATTTGCCTCATCTGGACCTCCGCCTCGTACGCCTATGGGCCTATGTGTTTGTACGAGTGGAGTGTGTGTGTGTTGAGTGTGTGTGTGTTTGTGTGTGTGTGTGTGTGTAGGTGTGTAGGTTTGTGTTTAGGTGTGTGTACATGTATGTTTGTAGGTGTGCGTGTGCTTATGGATGTGTGTGTACTGTGTATGTGGAGGGTGGTTGCGCGCGTGTGTTTTATTTAGAGTATTTATATAGCGCCTCTTCAAGAAATCTACTCAGAGGCGCTCTCTGCGCTAACTAACCGAAGTGGTGTTAAGTGTCATAACAACATGAAAATTTCTCGTGTAGGTAGGCTACTGTTTATGAAACTTTATGTAATAGGGGTCTACATGTATAACATATACTTCAGTGTGTGTATTATGGGTTTTGCCTATAGGCGTGTGTGTGTGTGTGTGTGTGTGTGTGTGTGTGTGTGTGTGTGTGTGTGTGTGTGTGTGTGTGTGTGTGTATAATATATTAATTTTGTTTGTGTGTGCAGCATATAGGTGAATGTATGCGTGTGTGTATTAGAAGGAATCGCTTGTAATGTATTGCAATAACGAGGATTATATTGGGCATCATAAATCAGAAGTCTTCGAGGGCGTGTTGGCTGCCGACATAGCCGCAGGATTCGGTCGTACATTATAATCTGGCGTCAAAGCGGATAAAGAAGCCGACACCAAACGATTGCCGACCACTAAAATCACGACCGACCGAAAGCACCGCGGCCAATGGGGTGGGGGTGGGGGGTGGGGGGACGGGCAAGCGGACAACCCTTGGGCGGTGGTGGTGGAATTATTAGAAGAAAGACGGGAGACCAAACTACGTGCTTCATCATTGGCGAAAGTTCACTGCATCTTTATAGATACCGTACGGCTAGTTTGGTTTCGATGTAGTAGTAGTAGTCTAGTATAGAAAATGAATCTCGTATCTAAATCATGTAATTGGGAATAATAAGCCTTATACTTGCTCGATATGACAGGAATCGCAATGTATATATATATATATATATATATATATATATATCCTATATATGTGTATATATATAAGCCAATCTCAGTATACGGTCAGAAATATTCCTGAGTTGCGCATGCGCTTGTGTGAGTACACTATGTTATGAGGTTGGATGGAGTTGGGCTGCATTGGGAGCTGATGCATAGCGCCGAACGTTAAGGAAAACTTATTCATCAATAGAATGCTACGTACGTGCGCCAACATAATAATTTCGACTCTGGCTAATAATTATAATAAATAGCAAGTGGATTCTTATTCATTCTACAGCAAAACTGTCATCATCGTGAAAACTGGGGATTGCAATAGAGACAAAGTCTGATCTGTTTCCTTTCGCGGATATTAGCCATCGTGCTGTGCTTTGAAAGACTGATGGGGATCAAGCTTCCTCGCGGTTTCTTTTGTGCTCAACAGTTACTGTAGTCATTGTGCGTAAGACGGTAAATTGTTCAATTAAGTAATGATCTGAACGTTTCTGGCGATTTATACGGACGTTCATCACAAAGGAGATTTCTCGCAAACGGCCGCAAGTTGTGCTGAGATTGGTAGAAACGTAGGCGTTCTCTGGTCGTTCTTATAAACGCTGCTACACATCACGGTTCTATTCGATGCGAGAACACGTATTCTATGGATCTGTTATAAATGAAGGCTTATAAGCTGGAGATGCATTCGGCAGAATATGTTGGAGAGTCGTTTTTGTCTTAGAGGTTGGTCAGTTCTAAGTTGCTAGAATAGGCATAGTTGGCCAATACTTCTTTCGCATACCGGTAGGCTATAGGCCTAGGACCTTATAACTGCTGTGTGCTGTTCAGAGTCAAGGAATTATTAAAACGGAAGTTGATTTCGTTCAAAGCAGAGATCATCAAGATGGCGACTTCGAAATCTCTGGGTACACAACTCGTCACATCTTTCTTTCGACGAGTCATCATCCTGACGATCCTAGCGCATCTCGTTGCCTTCTCTGCAGGAATCGAATGGCTGTAAGTATGCATATTCAAGCGTAGCCTGCTGTATCAATATTATTAAATAGCCTAGAATCTCTAGATAGTCTAAATATTATTGTAAACAAATAACTGATGGGGGGTCAGTCGTTGATTCATGTGAAGTTGGGTGTACAAAGAAGGTTTTACCATGGAGTCCTAAGAAAGACTAGGGGGCTGGATAGCCCCCCCCCATCCCCGACAATTCTCCCCCGAGTGTAAATTATAAAAATTAAAGAGGTAAAGATAGCCTACTGCATGAATTAAAATAGATGCAGGTGAAGTGTGCCATGATTTGTTGCAAGAATCAAATAAGCAAAGTCTGCAAATATAAACATGTAAGAGTAGCCTAATACAATTAAACAGGCAAAAGCAAAGATAAACTGGTCTTCCATACAAATTCTAACGCAGCGCAAATCTACTTAACAATAACTGTTAACTTCATAACAATCGACACCGTCGAAGTGCATAGTCTCGGGACTGCCTTGAACCTGTAGGCCTATGCACTTAAGAGACTTATGCACTTAGGCTATATAAGAGAAATGCCCAAGTAGGCTATACTATGTTAAATTGACTGTATGTATCGTCACTCGAATTCATTAACAGAGTCGCAACCTACATAATTAGCCTATACCATAATGCGTTCAGTTAACCATGAATTCAGTTAAGTTTATACGGACCGTAGTGCAGCTGATACAGGCCACTGGTCAGCACTGAGTTGCATGATGTCCACGGGCGATTTACCTATATCTAGTCGGTCAAAGTGTTCTATAATCTATAGGCTGCCTAAGTTGTGCAATTAATAGACACTGATGTATAACACCAGTGGCCGGGGGCGACACCAGGGCATGGCATGGTAAATGCCATGCCATAAAGGTAACCACGCCTCGCACGGAACATTATGCGGATGTAGTCCATAATGCAGGGCATGGCATGGTAAATGCACTGGTAAAAAGCCTTCGCTCTTGTCGTTGCCTGCCAGAATAATATTGTTGGGAGGATGCATAAGAAGTGAGTTGCAGCAGTTTAGGCGGAAACAGACCAATACACAAACCATGCAAAGTCTGATGGCTTTGCGTCGCCTCAGTTGAAAGAACCAAGCAATTGCTGGCCGTGGGTTAGATATGTACATGTATACAGGCTACTCCAGTTGACGCGTGAGGGAGGAGTTAAGTAGGCAGTAGCGGCGCCAGAGAGGGGGTGGCTAGGGGCTAAGCCCCATAATAAGGCTATCCTTTTTCTTACATGTAAAAATAAAATATTTCGACGTTTAGCCCCCCCCCCCCTTAAAAAAGTGACATATCCATGAGATTTCGACCAAACGACTAAAAAAAAGGGTCGTCAGAATTTTGGATGGGATGAGATGGAATATTTCATGAGATTTCGACCAAATGACTAAAAAAAAGTCGTCAGAAATTTTTACGGATGAAATGGAAAATTTCCTCCGCGAGGATTCACCCCCCCCCCTCCAACTGAAATCCTGGCGCTGCCACTCCACTGCAAGTAGACCTATGAGAATCAGGTTACGGAACTCTGTGCCTAGATTGCGGTATACAAAATTAATGACAGTAGCCTACATGTAGGCTATAATTATGGTCTATAGGCCTAATTGTTGCCTAATTGCATTTAAAATGACACTTAAGCATTGCGTGAACAATTACACCTGACTCATCGGTTATAATTATTGTTGAACTTATGCATTTTAAAACTTGTGAATGCAGCATGCTACCGATAGAGGATTTGTAATGCTTCACCATAACTAAATTTCACTCACATGTCAAAATTTGCTTTTCAAAATCCTAACGTGTTCATCGTAATGGATTTCGCCCGTCTGATCCTCTGACCACTCGATCATAACAGTGCAGGGGGTGATATAATATTATGGCAGCAGCGCGAGATTCTAATTAATTATATGGTCACAATATTAATCTTGTGTCACCACGCTCGCTCGCCATAAATCGACCTCTGCAGCTCTGCACAACTACTTGTATGGCTCCTCGGTTGCAAGTAATGTCTGTCACTGCCACTGATACATTATACAAAGAGCGATACGTTACGGATATGTAGTGGGCTGTTTGACTCTAACATTTCTGACATTTTACTCAACTTATGCTTTAATTTCCGTCTTTTATTACCAATAATTATTATTTCGATGTCTTAAATAACGATGTTTAATGCCTCATGGATTGTACGTTTGCACGTGGAGTAATAAAGAAAAGAATGCTTACTTACTTACTTACTTGCTTACTTACTTACTTACTTACTTACTTACCTACTTACTTACTTACCTACTTACGTACTTACTTACTTACCTACTTACTTACTTACTTACTTACCTACTTACTTACTTACTTACTTAAGTTCTTCTGTACTTAGGCTGCTTACTTTACTTTCAATTGCAATTAATAATTTAATATAGTTCTGGGATGCTTCGAGGAACTTATGTTGACTGGTGTTGGCTGCAGATGTTGGCTTGTGTTGACTTATGTTGGCATGCAGACCATTGCACTACATGTACATTTGTCCCTCTCTTCCTCTTGTATGTATACAGGCTATACCAATTGTAGCGCCCTGTCTATAGTATTGTATTATATTTATATCTGTAAATTTATATAGCGCCTCGCGAAGTGCACATTTATCTATTATATCTGAGATATAAGGTCACAGAAGACCTGCGCTTCAGACCTAAAAGTTCAATTAAGCTTATGTGCTCAAGTCAGACATATAATTAGATAACGGAGATTTACCTAGAGATATACACGTAAGCTTATTATTATTTACACAAGTCGGGATCTTATTTATTTACACAAGTCGTGATCTTATTTATTTACACAAGTCGTGATCTTATCGATCAACATAAATAAACACAGCACACACACATACACACACACACACACACACACACACACACACACATACACACACACACACACACACACACACACACACACACACACACACACACACACACACACACACACACACATACTGTTGATAATGGTGATGCACCAAGAGTTTTCCAACGCGTGTGAAGCGGAAGTAAACTCAATTAAATGTGCAGTTGACTATTAATTTAATTAGCTGTAATGCATAATGGGCTTATGCAAAGTCATGTACGAGACAGAATTCGGGCGTTAGCCCTATATAATATATATAATTATATATATTATATAGCATAATACATCTGTAAAATGTAGGCCTATAATATCCATATTCCACAAACATGCATTGCATACATATATGTAAACATATACAATACTATAATATATAATTACAAGTAGGGCCTACATACACAGACCTATTGGCATGTTAATTAATCCATTTGTTCATTTCAAGAAAAGCGCCTCTTCAAGTGGCATAATATATAGGCCTACACAGAGGCGGTATGTATACAAACCCACTGAGCCCATTGCATGCAGCAGCAGCTAAAAAGTAAGCTTTTAGTGACGTTTATATTGACCATGATATAATCTATTTAAGTATACATGTATTTAGATACGTGTAGGCCCTATATAGGCCTATATATATATATGTGAAATTGTGTATACGAAATGGCACACCCATGGAAGTATTTGTGTATTCCAACTGCCTATATAGGCTATATATAGATCGTCACTCATTACCTTCAACCGAATAGACTAATACGTGTCTGGTACTATATGAAATGCTTCTCTGCATTTCTGTTCTGTCTTCACGACTTATAATTATCTCACAACTCTTCGCATGTTGCAATCAATCTTCATGAGCTACATAAATACACCTCTTCTCTCTCAGTGCTTCACTTTCTCCCATTGCTACATATTCGTGCATCATTCCGTGCCTCTGTCTGACTATCTCTCCCTCCTTTCAGTCATCCGTCTGTCTGTCTATCTGTCTGTATATCTGTCTGTATATCTGTGTGTCTGTATACACACTCGCTGTATCTTTCTGCATCCTAATGACCATAATACAATTATATTTCTCTCTCTTTCGTGGGTGAGTCTATCAATCAGCTCATAAGTCATCGCTATAGCCATGTTTTCTCTCTCAGCTATCCTCTACCTCCTCGTCCTCCTTTTACTCCTCTTCCTTCCATTTATCGTCTTTCTCCTCCTTCTCCTCGTCCTCCTCCGCTTCTTCCTGCTTCTCATCTTCCACTCCTACCTTACTTCACCTTCTCCTTCTTCTCTACGGCCTTTTCTTGTAATGTTCTTCCACCACATCCTCCTACTATACCTTTCTTCTACTTCTAGGCATCTTCCCTTCCTCCTGTTCCTCTTTCTCCTCCTCTTCCACCTTCTCCTCTTCCTCCTCTCCCTTTTGCCCCTCTTTCTTCTCCTGTTCCTCCTGTCCCTCTTCCTCCGCTTCCTTTTCCTCATCCTCCTCTTCTTCGTCGTCCTCCTCTTCCTCCCCTTGAATATCTCCTCTTCGTTCTCCTCTTCCTCCTCTTGAATATCTTCCTCCTCCTTCTCTTTCTCCTCCTCCTTCTCTTCCTCCTCCTCCTCCCTTTCTCCTCTTCCTCTAACCATAATAACACAGGCGATGAACAACAACACTACCCAGAGCGCCGAAACTCAACCGTCACCAAGTCGTCAACGTTTTCGCCACATTTCGATTATCCATTCAACTCCCTCTCAACCCATCCGACGAATGATCCTTGGTCTAAACACTCCGATCGTTTGCGCGCTTCATGCCTACCTAATAAACGTGAAAAATGGCATCTTAACGTGCTAACAGCCTTCCCCGACGGCCCACGACTTTTCGCCAGGTACCGCCACCGTCTAAGAGACCCGCGGTCAGCCGGACAGATCGTGACCGATGAGGGACCTTCCTAAGACGGGCGCTTCGTAGTTCGTACCTTTCCGCCCCCGGCTGAAGGAACCTGACGAAGCGTAACTACGCGTAGATGAATTGCTTCAGCGGTTGAATTTAACCTTCGCCGCAATCCAGATGTTAGCGGCTGCCTTCGGGCACCGTACGGAATCGCCATGGAACCGCATCCTCATCACTGCTGCTGCTGGTGCTGATGCTACTGATGCTCGAGATACTTTGCGGGAGACGCCGACTCCGCCCTAGCTGCCTCCGTGATTTCTGCCCCGCGGGGTCTTTTGCCGTCTTTCAAGATCGCGGTCCGTCCGAAAGCTATTTCTCGCTTCCATTGATTTTGACTGCGGGACTTCGTTTCAATGAGGACACCAGACGTTTTAAAATAGTATATATATAATCCATAATATATAGTATGTAGTATTGTATATATATATATATATATATATATATATACACCGTGATTCAAAAAAAGTAAGCCAAATTGTTTTTCATATATCTCTAATGCCTGATAACATATCACGCTAAAATTTTCCAAATATTTAGAGAATTGGACCAAGAATAGGATTCCAAAATTTCATGAGATAAAGTTGAACGGATAAAAAGATATGAATCTTTAAACTTCATATGCCAAAATTGCCGTTTACAAGCAATTTTCTGTCAGATTCAGTAAAATGTAAGTCAAACTTTTTCTCATATCTCTAATGCCTGATGATCAATCATTCTAAAACTTTCCAGATATGTAGATAATTGAACTAGCAATATGACCCCAACAGCATGATTTGATTATTTAATTAAATAAGATGCTCAAAATGTCATCCTCCAGCTTGCACGCAAGCCTTGAGGCGCTGGCGATATTAGGCAACAGCATCGTCTGGTCCAGGCCATCCCACACTTCCAACAAGCGTTGCTTCAGATCGTTTATATCATAGATTGTTGTCTGGTAGACTCGGTCTTTCATTATGCACGCTCCACACTTTATATTCCGTAAAATGTTACTCCAGGATCACTGAAGACCAAATTTGGGAACTATCAGGCATGAAAACTGCAGCGAACACCATAACAGATTTGCTGAAAACTGAAATTTCCGGAGATGAAGTTTAAATATTCATATCTTTCTCTCCGTTCAAATTTAGTACATGATATTTTGGAAACCTATTCTAGGTTCAATTCTCTGAATATCTGGAAACTTTTAGTATGATTAAATATCAGGCATTGGAGATATAATAAAAACAGTTTAGCTTACTTTTTTTATTGAATCTGACCAAAAATTGCTTGTAAACGGCAATTTCGGCATATGAAGTTTAAAGATGCATATCTTTTTATCCGTTCAACTTTATCCCATGAAATTTTGGAATCATATTCTTCGGCCAATTCTCTAAACATTTGGAAAATTTTAGCGTGATATGTTATCAGGCACTAGAGATATATGAAAAATAATTTGGCTTACTTTTTTTTGAATCACGGTGTATATATATATTATATAGTATACATAGTATGTATAGTATGTATAGTGCATATAATATATGTAATATAAAATACACATATATAAGTCTTACCGTATATATAGCCTACATACATGTAGTATATAGGCCTAGTATGGTATTTAGTTTTGTATATATAAGTATAGATACATAATGGCTGACAATAATGCCGCAGGCAGTCTTCTTTATCTCTGTACTATGCCATCTGAGCATCCAGATTAACCCTTTGGTCGTCAGTTGGAACGTTAAAATCAGATTCAATTTCTTTGAAGGATCTGCAATTAAATCCACGTAAAGAACATACAAAACGAGCGACGTTCTGAAGGCAGTATGAGAATTGTGGAAAAAATAACTAGGGGGTTGGCCTATGATAAACTTGAAATTGGGGTATGAAAAACATACTTTAACATGGGGCTCTAAAAATGACTGGGGGGTTGAACCCCCCACCCCCCGGCAATTCTCACCCTGTCTGAAGGTTAAGTTCAAACTTTATAACACCCAATTTAATGCGCGGAGATGAGTAAGCTATATGAAAATCTTCAGATCCGTTTGAGGTTGGAAAGAATTCCAGTTCAACCCTCTCCATTGTGGTTCTCCTCTTCCAGCAGCAGTTAAAGGAGACGGAATGTTTCTGCATTTGATTAAGACGAATGACGTATTCTTGTATTTTGGATGTTTTTCACACATTGGTGACTTTGATTTGAGTGGTGAGGAGCATTCCTTAAAGTTCTATAGTCAAACTACAGTGATGAAAGAAGAAAAAGAAGACGAAGAAGAAACTGAAGCTGAAGAAGAAGAAGAAGAAGAAGAAGAAGAAGAAGAAGAAGTATAGTATAAAAGTATAGCATAGAAGAAGAAAAAGAAGAAAAAGAAGAAGAAGAAGAAGTATAGTATAAAAGTATAGCATAGAAGAAGAAAAAGAAAAAGAAGAAGCAGAAGAAGAATAAGAAGAAGAAGAAGAAGAAGAAGAAGAAGAAGAAGAAGAAGAAGAAGAAGAAGAAGAAGAAGAAGAAGAAGAAGAAGAAGAAGAAGAAGAAGAAGAAGAGGAGCTGTCCTTTGTGGATAACCCTGAGGCAGAAGAAGTATACGAAATGTTAGCGACTCCAATTTTTTAGCCTTGGCATATGTGAACTGCTAAACCAAAGTTTTACCCTGGCAATGATCAAGAAAGATGGGTCAAGGACTCAAGGTAGTATAAGTATTAGCTTTTCCTGACTCCTGTTGCCCTACACTTAGTGTCCTACGATTGTACCAAAAGATTCTTGCGTGCAAAAAATTTCATTCATGCATTCATTCACAATCCCTGCCCCACACCAATCATGGCTCCGAAGTATATGCGGCTAACAAGCATCACTAATCAGATTTTAATAACTACAGTAGCGCAGGTCAACCGTAGCTATCCATAAAAGGGTGAGCACTTAGCGGCTCTGATAGTCTTCAATCCGTCGGCATTCCGAAAGTCGGTGAGGTCGAGAGGTCACGCCGCTACATCAAACGCGGCTCAGATAACCCGACGACCTCTATGGTCGTACTCTACTTTTTATGGCCTGTCGGGATGATGTATGAAGAGTCAGGACAGAGCAATTCTTCCTCGGCCTATATGGGACGGTTGGGACCGGTAGACTTTCAGAGCAATGCATGGTATCCAGCAGAGTGAGCAGCGTGCGGAGCTTTTCTTAAAATGCAGTTCTTGACGAAATGAGCAGTAAGTTGTAAATGGATTTGTGAAGTTGTAGAAGCACGGCACCCCGACAAAATAGCCCACCGTCATAATCGCCCACCGTCAAAACCGGCCCGTCAAAATCGCTTGCATTTATGTATGACTTTGTATGTATACATATGTATGTATGTATGTATGTATGTATGTATGTATGTATGTATGTATGTATGTATGTATGTATGTATGTATGTATGTATGTATGTATGTATGTATGTATGTATGTATGTATGTATGTATGTATGTATGTATGTATGTATGTATGTATGTATGTATGTATGTATGTATGTGTGTATGTATGTGTGTGTATGTGTGTATGTATGTATGTATGTATGTATGTATGTATGTATGTATGTATGTATGTATGTATGTATGTATGTATGTATGTATGTATGTATGTATGTATGTATGTATGTATGTTACAGTATGTATGTATGCATGCATGCATATATGAATGTATGTATATTTGCATCGTGCATTTGTATGTCTGCATATGCACACACAGAGAGAGATATACAAGCAGACAGATAGACATGCATATATGGAAGCGTATTTGAACGCACGAAATTCGTGATGACACAAAATATCCTCGCATGACATCTGCCTCAGGTAGTCCTCCAGACATGTATAATTATACCGAGAGAGATCGCCACGCCTTGGCATGTACTGCATGTCTCTTGAAGGGTTTTCCTTTCAACAAGTTAGAGCCGCCGCCGACGAAAGTCTATCCTGCGGGCATTAATTAAGCCGGACTGCAGGTTCATTAGCAGAGTAGAAAATGCGTAGACTTCGTGTAATGAGCCGATAGCACCGCCGCATGTATCAAAACATCGCGTTGCCTGCCTTATTACACCGTTCCGATCGGTGATGCAAAGGGGACTACTACAGCTACATCAAAGCGTATGCCGCATTATCATCTTCGTCATCATCATCGTGGGTAGTTGTAGTAGGGTTAGAGTCACGTGGTTGGTTTCTATCTGGAGGCTATAACGTCGCTTACAAGGGTAATTTCGCTCAAAGAAAACATCGTTTATTGGGTTATTGCTTTGCCAGATGTGCTTTCGTATTAGATATAGAGAGGCGATGAGAGTGTCCTGATTCCTGAATCCAAATGTTTGCTCTAGATACTGAAGATAAACGAATTATGCAGTTACAGTATCGGTTGCTTTCCGCAATCTGTGTTCGATACACAAGATATCGTAGCCAAGTCAAATTATTTTAGATTTATCGTTTTAATGAATACCGTATGCAGTACGTTATCGATGTCTTTTCTCGATGCACTGCAGGATATTGAGAAGAGACGCATCTTTCTAAACCTTGTGGGGCGCGTTGGTGGGTTCGTTGCCTTGTAGCCGGAGGGTTCCAGATTCGAATCCACCTCAAACCGCCGCTTAGGGACCCTGAACAAGTTCTTCACTCGCAATTGCTCATGCGGCTTCGGCGTGAAACTCCGATGCAGAGTCCGTGTTGTAGTCGGGAGCACTTCTGAGCGGAGAGAGCTTGAAGGGACGCTGTAGTAAATGTGAGAAATAAATAGACTCCTACACACACGTGCAGAGTATGCATACCGGTACGGAAGCAATAGTTTTGAGATAGGTGCAACATGTGAGGTGATGTTTGTTTGTTTGTTTATTTGTATGTGCACTTGTTATAGCGCCCCTTCAAGCTCGCTCTACTCAGAGGCACTCCCGAATGCAGAGCGGACACTGCATCGGAGTTTCACGCCGAAGCGCTGAGCAATTGTGAGTGAAGGACTTGCCCAAGGTCCTTACGCGGCCAGGTGGATTCGAACCTCGAACTGTACTGCTATTTATATAGCGCCACTCAGTCATAGCCATTCAGTAGCTCTCTCATTGCGCGAAGAGAGAGAGACAGACAGACTGAGACAGACAGACAGATACAGACAGACAGATACAGAGAGTCGTGCGCAGAATGGATAAAGGGAGCCATTCATAAGGTAGGTCCGGTGATGGTAAAGAATCGAGTGCTAAGTGCAGTATAGTTCACGGGACAAAGAAATCAGAGATGAGAAGATTTTCGAAAGTGATCTCCCACATATTTCGGCAAACGGCGCAGTTCGGACTATTCGTGTCGCATCTCTACCCAGCTTTTTTGTCGACAGAGATCGGCTTCGATACAAATATACAGACAAAACAAGGTTAGGTCAAGTCAAGGGCGGATACAGAAACTTTGGACGGGGGGGCCAAAAAATTTTGGTCTTTTTGGGTCCGGGAAAAATTTTAGGCCTTGGGTCTGGAAAATTTTGTCTTTCGTATCCGCCAAAAAAGTTGATGACCTTTTTTTTTTAGTCATCCGGCCAAATTTTCCGGAAAATAATACCATTTTGTCCGCCAAAAAGTTGATGACCTTTTTTTAGTCATCCCATTTAGAAATGGGGGGGGGGTCGCAATGCATGGGCATTTCTTAATAGGGGGCCAAATTGTACAATATATACATTTTTCCACGGCATGTTCAATCCAAATGGGGGGGGGGGGCACGATACATGGGAATTCTAAATGGGGGGGGGGCCATGGCCGGATAAGCCCCCCCCCTGGATCCGCCCTTGGGTCAAGTCACCCAGTGAAGAGGTCACGTGCTCTTTGACCGAACCCAATTCAACAAAATAATAATGTGAATGAAGTTAGATGAACGTTCCATTAGACGTCCATGCTTGAATTTAGGCCTATAATGGAAGCCGATGCGCTACATCATGCAAGAATCAAAAGAATAAAAGAAACGATGTCAGATTGTGACAGATAAACGATGTAAGAAGCGAGGACATAACGAGTCATCATGGACTAACATGGCTGGGAGCATTTGGCTAGAAAAAAAATGATGACGACGACGACGATGATGATGACGATGATGGCGACGATGATGATGAGGGTGATAATGACGATGATGATGAGGGTGATGATGACGATGATGATGAGGGTGATGATGACGATGATGATGATTGATTTGATGATCATGATCATAATCGTCATCTTCATGACGACATTAATAAAAATGATGATGATGACATTGCTATTGGGATATATTGGTCGTGTCAATGATTATAATAAAGGGGAAAGTGATGATGATGACGATGTCGAAAATGATGGCGATGATGATGGCGATGTCAATGATAACAATAGCTCAGCTGGCCATTTGCAAGTGCAAGTGCGGTAGGCCTTCTTGCCTCGAAGCGGTGTTATAGGCTACATCAAACGTCTAAGCTTATTTAAATTATGACTGCACGGCTTCTTTTGATGACCATTTTCACCGTCGGTATTACATGCAACTTATTAAGTCGAAGGCTTTGATCCTAGCTTGCACCTTAATCAATCGAAACCCGTCACTTTTGCTCTCCGTCCATCAGTCCTTTATATTCTTATGGCCGATATTTTTTCTTTGCCACCGAAATCTGCAGCTTATCTGATTTCACCGTGCCGGTGAGAGCGGTCATATGATCAAAGGCTTTTACGTTTCAGACTACTTCTCTAGTCGCCGTCACGTCAAAAATTGAGAAAGCCATTTCAATATATAATTATTATACTCTACTATGCATAGTTCATTGTCATGTATAAGTTATTATTATGTATATGAAACCTTAAACTTATAAATACTCTATGCAAAGTTCAGTGGCTTGTATTCTATATATATTTGTTATATATGAAACTTGGAACACATAATAACTATAGGCTATTCTCGCGTCGATAGGGTCTACACTCTACAATATTGTACTAAACGTACTAAACTTATAGACCCATAATTATATACCATGCCGCAGACCTATACATCTTTCTTGTTTATTGTCTGACATCCTTGCTTGTATCGTGTGTCGGCATAATGTGACAGAAGGTAGTAGTTTATGGCTAACCGAACTTCACATTGCAAAACGATTGTTTGCGAGCTTTTTAGAAAAGATATTTGTTATACGATGTCACAAAGGAGATTGTCGTTTTGATGGTGTCTTGTTAGTTGTTACCCGTGTTAACTAACATCACTATATATATATATATATATATATAGTTCTAGCAGCGTCTAAAGAAGATATAAAACATTTAGAGGCATGTTAAATTTCTTTAAACGGATGGCTATAAATATAAAAGGCCATACCGTTCAATTACTTAGGATGTGAAAATGCTGTCCAAGAGTGCCTCACGCTTTTATATCGTGTACGTGTGACTGAGGTTTTTAGCGTTAATAATTCGTACAATAAAATGTATGTACCCGAGAGGAACTATAATTTATAGGCACAATACGTACGCACTCGTACATCACACTAAACTGCTTACAACACCCTGTAATTTATACATCAATTATTAGTAAAGCCCATTGAAATGCCTGCACTCTGTAGTAATGTTTCTTTCATTACTGCACGTAGCCTAACATTAAGAATTTTGATGTTTTGGTACACTAAATATATCATTCTGCAGACAGACAGAGAGAGGGGGTGAATGAGTGAAAGAGAGAGATAGACTGACATACAGACAGACAGAAAGAGAGAGGAGAGAGCTAACGGAGACAAAAGGAAAGAGGCATGGTTGTAATCAAGAGTATCGCCCTCCTTTTTTATCCAGGCTGTGAACTGGCACGCACTATAGTGGCGAAATCCTTCTGCATTTCGCTCTGTTACCGATCATTTCAGGAATTCACTTCAATAATTTTTACAGCGCCTCTTCGGAAGCACACTCAGAAGCGAATTATAGCACCGCGTTTACAGGACTGAATATGCTCAATTGCACATGCACAATAATTCCCCACTCAGCAGATAATTATAATCAGTATTAGAGCCCTCCTCATTTCGAGAGGCTTGGGACTGGCAATGCAGCGACGGAATCCCTATGCAATACATTTGACTTCAGCTGTTTAACGACACTTTCATATCAAAGATGATTACTGTCGCCCTCCTCCTTTCTCCAAACTTGAGACTGGCACTGTCAGAGTGCGAACAGTAGGCCTATTGGAGTTTCTGCAGCAGCTATTGTTCCATTGTTCTATCGTTCCATTGTTGTTATAATTATAATTAACAGGGCATTGTCGAGTGAGTACAAGCAGACGTGGAACAAGACGACGGACTGTGGTGCTCGCCGGAAGTCGACTGGATTGTTGAAGGACCAGCGATCGATCTGTCAACGGAACCTCGAACTGATGCCGTTCGTCGTGTCCGCTGCAGGACAGACCGTCGACCTCTGTCAGGATCTGTTCGCTGATCGACGTTGGAACTGCTCCACCATTCAGAGAGCACCCAACTATCTTCCAGATCTCATCGGAGGTCAGTGGGTGGATCGTCCCATATGCAGAGGACGATGACCAACATACATGTACACACAAACACATGCACAATTGCACACACACATATACACACACATACATGTACACACATATGCAATTGCACACACGAACGCACGCGCGGGTGCAGAACAAACCTGTGCATACACACAAACACGAACGAAAAGTATGCACACATGCACACAAACATGCATACGTGAAACTCTGATTCAGTGCCCGCGCTGTAGTGGGGAGCGCCTCTGAGAAGAAATCTTGAAGAGGCGCTATAACAGGTGCTCATATAGCCTACATACATAGATATTGTATCCATGTGTCATGCAGTATAAACCACATTCAACATAAATGCGCAATTGCCGAAGCATCTCAGCATAGCCTGCCTGTGTTTATTCATAAAATACGGAACTGTTTCCAATTAGGAACATCCGACATTTCCATCGCAAGATTGGAAGAATTGTGACTAAGATTCACAACTTTATGGCTAAGACTTTAGACTTGATTGATGCGTTCACGTATTGCATACAACAGATCTCAATTCTACGCAGAAACGATGCAAATCACAAACAACAATATTTGAAGATATATTGCTTCTGTAAATATACAGTCATTTCAATTATGCTTCACAGCCCATACACTATGAATACTGATCAGTCATATAGGCTATTCTCAGAACATACAAACTAGATGTAACTGTAGACGATTTTCTCTAGCGACCGTGTGGCCTCTAACCTCTGCTCATATTTTTTTTTATTGATTTGATCTTGTGAAATCCCATGCCATCGCGATGTCCGTTTGAATAGGTGCCACGATATATATTTGGCTATTTGGTTTCACGATGTATTAATTGTAAAAATGAAAACAGACTTGGGAATCTAAGAGGTGGCCTGAAATTCAAGCGACTGGTATGCTGTGTCCGAATGATGTCATACTAGCTATGAATGGATTGCTTGCATCTATACATGCATACATGCATACATAGTCATACATGCATACATACATACATGATACATACATACATACATACATACATACATACATACATACATACATACATACATACATACATACATACATACATACATACATACATACATACATACATACATACATACATACATACATACATACATACATACATACATACATACATCATCATCATCATCAATATCCTTAGGCTCAATGCCCGTAGGAGTCCGACGCCACTCTCTGTCTGAGTCTGTCTCGTGCCATGTTGCCCAGCCTCAACCGGTCCGGTCAGCAGGTCTGCTCCATACCATTAACATCTTGGAGCATCTAAACCACCTTGTCTGATTGAAGAGAATCGTGAAAAAGAGGCACGAAGGACAACGTGGGTCAATGCCCGTTGTGTCCCACGCTCTCTCCCCCGACTCTCTACATCGGTCTGTCCTGACCGACCTGTGCATGTCTGCTTCACATCATGACACCTTGAAGCATCTGGGTAGCTATGTTACATACATACATACATACATACATACATACATACATACATACATACATACATATACACACACACACACACATACATACATACATACATACATACATACATACATACATACATACATACATACATACATACATACATACATACATACATACATACATACATACATACATACATACATATATACACACACATACATACATACATACATACATACATACATACATACATACATACATACATACATACATACATACATACATACATACATACATACATGCATACATACATACATACATACATACATACATACATACATACATACATACAGGGTGGGCAAAAATCACTTGCAAGTAAGTTGGTAAGTAGGTTAAGTAAGCATATAAGTAGCCTTTATTTGCATCTGATAAGCGCTATAACATTGCATAGAACGATTACATAGACCTGCATTTAAAGAACTATTAAGATATTATGACAGCAGTTCAAAAAGTTACTCATGCATATAGGCTAGTTGAGTAAAATTGAAAATGCATCTGTTGATTAAACTAGTTTTTTTACAAAAAAATTAATTACGTGTTTAATTATTTGTCAGCGAATTACATTGCTGTAGCATCTGCTATCAATGTCACATACGAACTGTCTTCTGTAAAGCTCTCTCTTTTCGGTATGATTGTTTGCAGGTAGTCGCGAACAGGCTTACGCGTACGCCTTATCCGCTGCCTCTTTGGCGCAGAGCGTTGCGAAAGGTTGCAGCGCCGGTCTGAGTTCCAAGTGTAACTGCGGCCCTGCCCCAAATGAACCACCTCCGGGTGGGTTCAAGTGGGGTGGGTGCGGCGATGACGTCAGGTTCGGCGTCATCTTCAGCAAATGGTTCACCGATACGCAGTTCAATCGAAAGAAAATGTCACGAAACGCGCTCATGAATATGCATAACAACGGCGTCGGTCGAAAGGTAAGGTATTCGATGAAGAAGAGTGCTACATCAATATTCATTGTTGTAATTAGCATTCAATCAATAAATCAATCAATCAATCGATCAATCAATCGATCAATCGATCAATCAATCAATCAGCCAGTCAGGCAGACAGTCAGTCAGTCAGGCAGGCAGGCAGGCAGTCAGTCAAAAAAAAGAATTACGTTGGTTTAAGGTGGAATCTCAATCGAATTAGATTTAATGTTAACCGCATCAATTCATATATAGCTTACATGTATCCTAAATATGCTAAAGGCAAAATATAGAATAATATTCCAGTGAGTCGGGTAATAGGCCTATTCTAAATAATCTCAATTCTGCAAACAGAATCACGATACGTTCGATCAAAATTAATGTAGGCCTATATATATGTATGCATGAGCACATGTTATACCGCCACTTCCAGATAACTACTCAGAGGCGCTCCCGACTACAGTGAGAATCAGAGTTTCACGCCGAGAATCCCAAGCCATTACGAGTGAAGGACTTGGCTCAGGTCCGTAATCCGTATGCGCAGCGACTTGAGGTGGATTCGAACCCGCATCCTTCCAGCTCCAAGGCACCAAACACACCCCTTCACCACCGCGTCCCACACACGATAGCATGTTTAGGCATTTATGAACTTGCTAAGCAGGTTGACCGCTATCCTTTATTTCCTTCTAACTTGTATAGGCCTACATGTAAAGCGCAGAGCGTCTTGCAGGCGTTTAATTAAAGAACAAAAGAATATTCTCCGCTATCCTTTTCTTCTATTCAGATCCTCGCTGACAGTACATCAACGGTGTGCAAATGCCACGGTGTATCCGGGTCTTGTTCCATCAAAACCTGCTTCAAGGCACTTCCGAGCATGCGCATCATAGGCGCAGTACTGCAGCGCCGCTACACGGCCGCCATAGAAGTGAATCGGCTGAACAGCAATAGACTGGATAAGATCCGGTCCGCGAGAAGACCTAAGTCCATATCGACTGCTCCGTCGAAAAGAGTCTCTGATGATGACCTTATCTACTACACCATCTCACCTGACTACTGTCTTCCGGATGAATCCCTCGGATCACTCGGAACGCAGGGACGGTCAGTTATTGTGTTTTGTTTTTATTGTGTTGTATTGTTGTTGTAGTGTGTTGTGTTGTATTGCGTTGTATTGTGTTGTGTTGTATTGCTATGCATGTCATTGTATTGTATTTAATTGCATTGCATTGTATTATATTGCATTGCAATGTATTGTATTGTTATGCACTATATTGCAATGTAGTGTGTTGTATTGTGATTTATTGCATTTGTTGTGCATTATAGTTAACTGCCTTGTATTGTTGTGTGTTGTGTAATGTGTAATGTATTGTAATTGTAGGCCTATAGTATTGTATTATGTTATGTTGTATTATATTGTAGTTATTTTGTTGTATTTATTGCATTGTATTGAATTTCTTTTTATTGTATTGCATTGCATTGCATTTGAACATTTATTAAGCGCCGATAGCAGGGCTTAGTGTGACTGAACGCAGTCTTATCAATTATTAAACCAGCACAGCAGTGGAAACGTAAGTGCCATCGCATCGCATTGCATTGCATTGGAAAATTTGTAAAGCGCTTCTAGTATTATAAAGTAGTATGGTGATTGGTGAACCGCTCAGAAGGGCTCTCTGCAGGGCTTTTTATAACGTGCAGTTGTAAGCTTACACAAAATGTGCTGTTCTAAATGGATTTGTACAGTAGTAGAAGCACTTCTGTAGCCTACAGGTAAAACTAGCAAAAAATGGCCATTGTCCCCGGATTGGAAGTAATTTACCATGAAGAATGGGAAAGGAAAGAAGGAGTTGTGCAGTTCTAAAAATTCCTTTAAAACAGCCCTGGCTCTCTGTTCTTTTCCTGCAGGGAGTGCAATAAGACTAATTCCGGTTCATCCGGGTGTCGGTCGATGTGCTGTGGCAGAGGTTACACGACAGAGGTCATCGAGCAGAGCCACCGATGCGACTGTCGATACTACTGGTGCTGCTACGTCAAATGCAAGACTTGCACGAAGACTGTTCACGTTCACAGGTGTCGCTAACAGTCAACCAATATGTTGTCCATCATGTAATTTATGTAATGTAATGTAAATCATCGTCTTTTCGTGTCTAATGTAACGTCGTCATTGCCTCACGGTCGGCTTATACAATATACCATTATATATATATACACCGTATAATACCATCTATGCCAAACATTTATATTTCACAGCATTTTCGTGGCAGTGCTTAAATTTTGTACTTATCATCAAGGGCAATTCGTCGGCAATGTGACCTATTTAATGTGGCATACGCTGTTTTATATTATCACGCTTCCAGTGATCCTATTATCTGTGCAATCTGTTGTTGTAATGTAAGTTATGTGTTTTTTATTTTGTGTACAAGCTTGTATAAAGAATAATGATTGTGCTTTCTATGAAAAGACTATGAAATGCGTACACTGTATACTACAGTATACATGTAGCTTGCAATAGCCTACAATTTGAAGAACAGTTTGAAGTATTTGATATGGTCAATGCTGCATAGCTTTTGAAATGTACAATGTTGCAAGTGGCTGAATGGGAAATACAGTGCTACAGAAAGCAATGCAAGTTAGAGAATGACGATTATATATAATTATAGAATCAGGATTTCAATAGCGACAGAGAACGGAGCATCATCACTTGAATACGAATTCCATGTGCATGCAATCATTGCAGTTGGATTGTCGGACTCCCAGAGGCGTGACGAACCTGCACGCCTTCGTCATCATCACCATAGTAGAGAATCTGAATGTATGATTTGCTTAGCGCATTGCAGCTTATGGCAGCATGGCTTCCGCTTAGGGGTTAAACTCAAGCCAATATATTATTCTGAATTACCGTGAATTCTCAACGTTTAAAAAAATAAGAGAATAAGGAAAACTGCTGTTGTCATAAAAATTTCTCAACAATGCTTTTTGCTTGCAGACAGCTTCTATTCGACCTACGCCACACCTGTTGTGTCAGTAATGAAATATAACTGGAATTTCGAAATTGATCATTAGAAATAAAGCACTTCCAACCAAATTAGAAATATTTGAAAGTGCACATGCAGGTACCAACAGAGACTCACAATTATTCTTAGATTGTCGTTTACGAAATTCGTGCATTAACTATTTATTGTTGTCCGTACGTTTTATTTCATGTGGTAACTTCTATAGAGCCCGTATCTGCGTCTATAAATAACGTGATATTTTGCCGCATGTATTGTATTGTATAATTAATCTGTGACGCTTGCATGCCAAACTGTTCCTATCAATAAAAAAACTCCAAATAAATTGTTTTTTTAGACAATACACTAAAAAAACGGTAAAATCTCGTACATTTGTCCATTTCGGACGTCCCTTTAGGCCCTAATAATAACCACACCCAGGAGAAAAGTACAACGCACTCTAAACTTGAACACAATTATATTTTTAGTTTAGATTTTAGCTTGAGTGGTCTTTTAATAATAAATGTTGAAATCATAATATCAATGACGATAATAATAACCACCAAATTTTGGTCCCTTTCGTCCAAATAGCTAATGAAAAATATATACAGTATTTCATCCAATTGGTGTTCTGCATCTTTAGTCCATTATGCTCTAGTATAGGCCATCAAGAATGTCCAAACAATTCGCAGGTCATTTTCCAATAAATTCATTTGCAGCATCTTCGTGGGCACGAGACTAATTTTTTTCCTCCACGCTTGGGAATGGCACCATCGTAGCCTATCCAAAAAGTTTTAGAGCGCCTCCCACAGAGTAGACAATTTAGAGGCGCTTCAGCACAGGAATCTGGGGGTTCTTGTGGGAGCAAGAGGATGTGTGTTAGAGCCATGCAGATATACCTAAGCTATAGCTTATATAATATACAGGTCCCCCATGGTCCTACAGTGGCTGTGTGATGTCATCTTGACGGGGTTTTAGGCTCTGGAGTACAACAGTTTATAGACATCTTCGTATTGTTTCGTTCTGCATGTATAGTCAAGTGGTCTAGTGGTTTGAATGTCGACTGCTGTTGGTCTTAAGCACTGGATTCGATTCCGTGTGCATTATGTCTTCCTGTTGTACCACTGGATAAGATGAGCGCATTGTTTCTCTTCTTCGGCAATGTATTCATCTGAGTTTGACCCATTGATCCGAACATACTCTATGAAAACAATCATTGAACATTCTCTATGAAAACAATCATTGAGCATACTCTGTAAAAACAATCATTGAGCATACTCTATAAAAACAATAATTGAACATACTCTATATGAAAACAATCATTGAACATACTCTATATGAAAACAATCATTGAACATACTCTATAAAGACAATAATTGAACATACTCTATAAAGACAATAATTGAACATACTCTATAAAGACAATAATTGAACATACTCTATAAAGACAATAATTGAACATACTCTATAAAGACAATAATTGAACATACTCTATAAAAACAATAATTGAACATACTCTATAAAGACAATAATTGAACATACTCTATAAAGACAATAATTGAACATACTCTATAAAGACAATAATTGAACATACTCTATAAAGACAATAATTGAACATACTCTATAAAAACAATCATTGAACATACTCTATAAAAACAATCATTGAGCATACTCTGTAAAAACAATCATTGAGCATACTCTGTAAAAACAATCATTGAACATACTCTGTAAAAACAATCATTGAGCATACTCTGTAAAAACAATAATTGAACATACTCTATGAAAACAATCATTGAACATACTCTGTAAAAACAATAATTGAACATACTCTATGAAAACAATCATTGAACATACTCTGTAAAAACAATCATTGAACATACTCTGTAAAAACAATCATTGAACATACTCTATAAAAACAATAATTGAACATACTCTATAAAAACAATAATTGAACATACTCTATAAAAAACAATAGTTGAACATACTCTATAAAAACAATAATTGAACATACTCTATAAAAACAATAATTGAACATACTCTATAAAGACAATAATTGAACATACTCTATAAAAACAATAATTGAACATACTCTATAAAGACAATAATTGAACATACACTATAAAGACAATAATTGAACATACTCTATGAAAACAATTATTGCTAAGATGTTATAAACTTTCTAAAGACTGTGCCCATAGATATCTGTACAGCAAAGAGCGATTATCAAATTAATGGCTAATGAAGACTATACTTGATTATCTCAGTCATCTAGTTGAATCCGGATGATTCAATGGAATGTAGGCCTACATGTATGTAAGGCGTATGCATGTATGAGCACTTGTTATAGCGTCCCTTCAAGATTTCTACTCAGAGGCGCCTGCCATGGGCACTGCTATGAGCAGCGCTGCTTAAACTACAAATTACATTACAAATTTACAAATAGGAGTCAAAGTTATACCGCTATAGAAGTATTAGAGACTGAGGTCGATTTTTTCCTACCAGGAATTTATCGTCCGGTCTTTCAGCCGTTGGCAGAACATAGACAGCGTCGTAAGGGAACGAACCCTCGACCTTCGTTCGTTCACATCGACCGTACAACCAATCAGCATGCATGAGAGAATGTCTTGATTCGTCCAGCAGTTCAACGATGTCGCCCTGTCTCAACCGGAAGTCAGCACCACTGCCACCAGTGTAGTCTACGAAAGACACCAGAATTTATAAGCATATTTTATTATATTTATTTATTTTATTTTATTATTTATTATATTTTTATTATAAAAACTGTGTTCTTGCCGTGCTAGAGTTGGTAGCGCTTCTCGAAAAAGAGCTAGGCCTATAGAAATTCTCGACTGAATGAAGGAATGAATAGCCATCGTCACCGTAATCGCAATGGTAAACTACGGAATCTATTCTAAGATGAAGTTGCCCGATGGAAATGTCTTCTTCCCCCTTACTGTGTATTGTATTGTCGCTATAAACTTATAAAGACCCTCTCACAGTACATACCAATCAGAGGCGCTCCCAGTGCGAAAGGCCCAGAGAAGGGAAAGCAGTTTTGAGACAGCCAAAAGATGTGATTCGTGTTGGCTATCATGTTAATAACAAAGAATGTGTCAATGGAGAGATTTGATTCCAAAGTGCACGACGAATGAAAGCAGAAGCTCAAGCTTTGCCCAAAGCAGTCCTTGCTCGCGGGACAAGGAGAAAAATCATCGTGCCTAGTTATGTTTAATTTGTGCTTTTTTCTTATCCGTTAGGCCTATATACACTGTGCCCCATAATAAAACACACCAAAAAACTTTTTCCAAAATCCTTCTATAAAACTAAGCCAATTGTAATAAAAGTTTGTACGTTGTTTCGGTATTGTTCTTCGTTGAACCTGGGGTGAGGGTCAACGGCGAATATTACAGGAATATCCTGTTGATGGAGCAGATGCATGTTGCCAGCGATCAGGGGGATGTCAAGCGACTTATTCATTATCCAGCAGGACAGCGCCCCAGCACATCGCGCAAAGGACACCATTGCGTTGCTGCGACCTGAAACACCAAGCTTCATTGGACCGGAACTCTGGCCAGCAAATTCACCAGACCTCAATCCCGTCGACTACAGAATTTGGGGTCTAATACAGGAACGCGTCTACCAGACAGCAATATGGGACATCAACGAGTTGAAGAAGCGCCTCATCGTTGTGTGGGAACAGTTGAAGCAGAGTGTCATTGACAAAGCTATTGAACAGTGGCGGCCAAGGCTGAGAGCCTGCGTTCAAGCGAAGGGACATCACTTCGAACATCTTCTTAAATGAAACATTACTTTTTCTTATTTAACATTATTTAGACTTACATGCGTTTCATGACAAAGTTTTTTGGTGTGTTTTTTATGGGGCACAGTGTAGTTTATGAAATTGTTATGTTGATATGCTAATGTGACATCCAAATCAATAAACGAGTCAATCGTTCAAACTAAAAATTTTCTAATCTGCGGAGCGGTACTATAGGAAAGGAGGCTGAGAGGCTGGATGGGACAAGGCAGAAATCCCGAGTTGGGGTCGCAGGAGTCCGAGCAGTCATTCCGAAGAAGATGGCCAGGAGAAGTAGAAGAATTAAGGAGGAGAAGGATGATAAGAAGAACAAGCTCAAGCTGCAGCTGAGCTACATGTAGCCTACATTGTAGCTAGGCAGCACATACAAAGTAGAATTACCTGAAAACAAATATACATGTATACCGAATTGGGGCACGATTGATTAATCCTTGTAATAATTGTAATGCAGGAAAAACACACTTAGAGAGTTAAACACCTGTATACTAGCCTATATTATTATGCTACTTCAAAGTTCAAATGTCAGGTCGTTTCACTAACCCTGTAGTTGGAACGACTGAAGGGCCACTCCCCATCTGGATCTTCGTCGAAGTCCATCCAAGAAGACGGAGATGATTTTGAAGACGGTCGTTGAGTTGGGACATAAGAAACTGAACTCTGCACCATCGAGTGTGATGAAGCTCACCGTCGGCTTCTTCATCTCGTTGGCGCTAGACAAATGAGAAATAGTCGACTTACTTACTTGGTGTCACACTGTGTAAATTATTATTATCATTACGCATTTATTTAACCGTCAGTATCTAACAAATAAAAGTTCATGATATAGTAAAACCGTTCATGTAATACAATGTAGCCTAGATGTGAAAACAGCTCTGAAAACTTCGGAGCTATTTAGCACACAAAAACTCAGCATCCTCTCCTCACCCCCATCGTTTTGCTCACTAGCAACATTCAGGACATTCATTACATTTAATACTATCATAAGTCGCTCAAAACCTATTATTTGAGCTGTGGCTGGACTGGGAGCGCCTCTGAATAGGTTTCTTGAAGAAGCGCTATATAAATTCACGAAATGAATGAATGAATAAATAATAGGCCAACGCAGAGCGCACCTCTAAATCAGTTTACATTGAGAGGCGCAATATAAATGATCTCCGAAGACACACACACACACACACACACACACACACACACACACACACACACACACACACACACACACACACACACACACACACACACACACACACACACACACACACACACACACACACACACACACACACACACACACACACACACACACACACACACACACACACACACACACACAAACACACACAAACACACACAAACACACACACACACACACACACAAACACACACAAACACACACAAACACACACAAACACACACAAACACACCCACGCACACGCACACACACAGATACAAGCACACAAACAGATACAAGCACACAAACACACATGCACACACTCACACACACACACGCACGCACACACACAGACACACGCACGCACACATACACACACACACACACACACACGAAGTAGTGTGAGTTAACCTTGATGAGAAAGAGTCGACGAGATCGTAGTAGTGGAATCCAAGTATAGTCTTGAAATGTCCGTCGAGAATGAAGACTCCTTCACCGTTCACAGCCAAAATGACATCGTTGCATGGAAGACGAGGTCCAGAGTGACGGAACGCCTCGAACATCGCAGAGAAGTTGAGCGGCCACAGAGTGGTCGCTATGGAGACGACCTGGTTCTTGATCTACAACATTCAGTCATTCATTCATTCTTTCATTCATTCATTCTTTCATTCATTCATTCTTTCATTCATTCATTCATTCATTCATTCAAGCATTTATATAGCGCCTCTTCAAGGAAACGACTCAGAGGCACTCCCGACTCCAGCACGGCCAAAAAGAACAGTTTCAAGTGCTTATAGAATGTGTCAGAGAGTGACGTATAGGAAACAGGCGCAGCTCAAGTGGGAGGGCATTCCATACCACCGGGCCAACCACAGAAAAAGCACGACATTGCATAGAATCATGCAAGTTATGTAGATGTTATCACCTATTTATCCAGCTCCTTTTAATGAGACAGATAAGCTACTAAACAAAGGCGCTCAATTCTAGGTGGTATAGTGGTGGGTTCGATGCTTTAGAGCGAGAGGTTTGCAGGTTCGAATCCACCTCTCAAGCCGCCCTCATAGGAACCTTGGGCAAGTCCTTCACTCGCAATTGTTCAGCGCTTCGGCGTGAAACTCCTATTCAATGTCCGCGCTGTAGTCTGGAGCGCTTCTGAGTAGCTATCTAAATACGAGAAAAATGACTTAACAACATAAAATAACAGTCGAACTGTTTGCACTCTGACAGTGCCAGTCCCAAGCATGAATAAAGGAGAAGGGCGACGTTATTGATCTTTGTTATTACACAGTGTATCGTTAAAACTTACTAATACCACGGTAAAATAAAAAAGGGGTTTCAAGCAATTTTTTGCAGGAAATAAAACGAAACAAGGCCGACTGCATGTATATAGGATTGTATACGTCTACTATTGCTAACTGCTGCTGAAACAATTTCTGCCACTATTTCTGTGTACAACAATAGGCCTATCGTTCCCTATTATTGTTCTCATAACAAGAGTGACTGTAAATACCTGCATGTCGTTTAGGAGTCCGGCAGAATATCCTCTCGTCTCGAACGCCGACAAGATTGATTTTACGAGCGAGTCACGTGACTTGGCGCTGGCCAATAGGGATTTGGGAAAGTATTGCTCCATCTTTGATTTGATCAGATTCAAGTCGACTTCCGGTCCATGCTCGATGTAGAAAATCCTGGCGGCGATCTTCGGAACTTCATCCTTCAAACGTAAATGACGAACACATAATAGGTCTATATAATTATAGGCTATGCTCACACTATGTAATAAGATAAGATAAGAATATTCTTTAATTCTAATCGCATTTTGGTTTACAGACATGGTACAATAAAATGAAATAGGGCCTCTAGTTAATATACATAACGGAGTAATGGGTGAAAAAGTCCCGTTAATTTCCATGTTTTCAGAAGAATTTATAATGTTGGAAGTACGTGAAGTAGATTTCAAAAAGTATTATTTAATTTGATTCATTTGTACGTCCAGTTGAGATGAGCTTGGCCTGAAAAACACTAGGCAACAACTGTACTCCATGATGACGGTCCAGGACTCTCCGAGAGAGGACCAAAGATCCAATACCAAAGTTGTACATTTTGGAAAAGTAAATTTACTGTAGATCGCACATGAATCCTGTTCCCTATACGGCGTACGTGGCATAATCTTTGCTTCATATAATTATTATAGGCCTATACACTTCACATGTGCAATGTACATATGTACATATATATATATATACACATATAATATACATATCGTTATGGAGAACGGCAGGGCGTTTTTTATCGTGCAGTTCTACACAAAAGGTGCAGTTCTGAATGGATTTGTGCAGCTGTATAGAAGCATGCACTTCTGTGCAGTTAAAGAATAGTTTCAAAATGGTCCCGATAGGGTGTAAATTACCCTGGAGGATGGTAAGGAAAGAATGGGTATATGCAGTCCTAAAATTTTCTTTAGAAAAAACCTGCCAGTAACTGCACTGAACTGTCCTATACCTACATGTAGTCGACAGTATTTGCAGACTGGTCCGACCCTCCCCATAATAGTTTACCATGAAAGGTAAGACCTTCATTGATTCTATTCGAAAAGAAAGTACTACCCATGAATTCGATTTCTTGTTCAATTCCTCAATAATTCATTCTCTCATATCGGTCGCGTTTTCTTCCTATGCCTGCATAACTTGAATGAAGCCCTCTTTGATAATTTTCAAGAGCAGATTCCGACGTGATTTGTAATAATTGTATTTTTTTTAGAGAACCGATTAAGATGCTCGATATCTATGACGGCCCAATGGTAATCCTAATAGTAATAGTAATCGTAAGATCCAAACTTCTGTTTTGTAAGAGTAACTCGAAACCCAAGCACAGAACGCCACCTTATTGTCACGATCGCTGACAAACATTGCAGGACGTGTCTGCCTGCAGTATAAGCTAAATATAATTAATTACGTTGCTTCTTTTATTTTTGTAAATTCAAGCATTTTAGCTGAAATCACTGAGGGTTGCAGGTCCCGCGGTGGCCTATACTTTGTGAGCTCATAACTTCTTAATTCAGAAAACGAACAAAAATCGCAGCCTGAGATCTGGTTACCAAGAAAACGTATTGTGTTCGGTGCTGCGCTATGATTGGTTCAAGGCCGGTTACCATGATAGCGTATTGTGCTCAACGCTGCGCTGTGATTGGCTACTAGCGGTTCGTTTTTGGCCTGAAAGTCATAAAAAGGGAGCCATCCCTGTAGGGCACTCAGTCCCTCCTACGCTGGAAGAAGATCGGAAGAACAACAAGAGGATGGAAGACTACGAAGATCTCGAACTGGTAAGTTTGACTTTATAACTTATGCTGGTCGAAGGGGAGCGGTCCTCGGACCGCCTCTCTTCGGCCAGTGTAAGAGTCAAACTTACAAGAGAACCGGGCCATAGTACAGGCCTTAGATAGGGGTAATGATAGGCCTAGTTGATTTTTAAGTGTAAGGTTAATTAGATTGCTATAGGACTAGGTGGTATTTATCTATATTTAGATTTATCTATATTTACATTTATCTTGCTTAGATTTATTATTACTAGTCCTATGTATATACGGACCGATGTCTAAGTGGTTAAGCTTAGACACTGGCCTGTTTTAATTCTAGCTTAGGCGATTGTTGCCCTATAAGGCGTTCTCTTAGGGCAGGGTGTTGTTGTTCTTGATTGCGCAGGAAGAAGACCTGGGAGAGGAAGTCGAAGCGAGACGGAGGGCGAGGTCTCGCAGCGCTCGGCGGGGAGCGTCGGCAGCAGCAGCGGCCAAGGACGACGATGACGAGGGAGCGACTCCTTCGCGACGGAGACGGAGACGCCGCAGACGGGGAGGCCGCCGTCGCCGACGACGAAGCCACGGACGCCGCCGCCGACGTCGCCGACGCCGCTACTAGACGACGCTGCTACGATCGGGAGGGCGTCTGCCTCCTTCTACGCTGAAGACGGGAAAGACCCGAGCGACAGCAACAGATGAACTGTCGTCTGCGAACTTATTAAAAAATTAATACTAGACCGATGAAGTCTATGAATGTTCGCTCATTAAAAGTTGAAAAGAAAAAAACTTGTCTTATTCGTCTAGCTAGGGCCGGTTAGGCCTATAGGCCTATAGTGTAGGATTTAGAAACACGGTAGGCTGCCCTGTCGGTTAGGTTCCCCGGTAGATTGGAGGCTTCAGCTTCGAGAGTTGTTGGCTATTGAGCTTCCCATTTAAAAGAACGATAGACCTTTCCAGAATCTTAGTCTTAAGTGTTCATGAAAAAATTACAGAGAAGCAGAAGAGAGCAGTCCCTTGAACTTTAAGTCTGGGAGGCGGCCATGGGTATAAAGTGTTAGCGACTTCATTTTCCCAGCCTCGGCATATAACGGTGGCGTGTGATGGCCTGTCCTCTCCCTAGTCGTCTCATATTCCCTCCAAGAAAGTGTGCGGTCAGTGTACTCATTAAGGCTGAGTAGGGTACCGGTAGGTGAGGGGGCGCAAGCCGAGCAGATATATCTTCCTCTGTACATGTACATGTATTTATAAGCAGTCGCTGTGTGAATACTTCATGACGATGTCTGTTTTGAGAACAGTGTTCGTTCCTTTTATACGAGAAATAGTCGTTTCCTTTTCGTTTACAATCTTTCTCTTCATCACCATTCTATGTCTTTCGCAGAACAAGTCATGCACTAACATTACTGATACATCAAATGTAGGCTATCTTGAGTTCGGCGACGCAGAATTTGTTGACCAACCCAAACCACTGTGTCTTTCAGGAAACGGACATTTCCCCTGGACATTTCCCCTGGACACATTCTCCGGATACTTACCTCCTCTAGGACATTTACCCCACCCCCACGGACAATAATTCCACTGCTCTGTACGTATCGCACGTTATGTTTAAAACCGGATGCTTTGAAGTAAACGAACATAAATCAATAGACAAAATTAATGATTAAAATTATATAACAAACATTAATAGCCTACCTGAAATCCATATGAATCGATGAATGTATAAAATAAACAATGACGTATGAATAAACAGATGTACAAAATGAATAATGACGTATTTGTTTGTATGTGAACTTGTTAAAGCGTCCCTTCACTCTCTCTCTACTCGGAGGCGCTCCCGAATGCAGAGCGGACACTGCATCGGAGTTTCACGCCAAAGCGCTGATCAATTGTGAGTGACGGTCTTACGCGGAGAGGTGGATTCGAACCTCGAACCTTCCGGCTCCAAGGCAACCACGCCACCACTGCACCATCGCGCCCAACAAATATAATATATGTAGCCTACATTGTACTGCATATGTGCATGCATACGTGTAAGTACATGTACGTGTATAACTGTATATGTAAGCTTATACCGGTAGTAGTGCGTATTCTCCTCTGCGTATCCCATCAATGATCTGTTTATAGATGAGAGTCGTCGACTCCCTGTCGGTGGCAGGGTCATGCCATGGAGTGAAGATCTCCTTCTGGTAATAGATCCTCCATGGTGAACTCTGCTCCGGAAGTCCCTGCTCCACTCGCAACATCTGCTCGCACTCAGATATGGCGTCCATCACGTGATCGGAACCGGAACCGAGAGACGAAATCTGCAACACAACGGAAGGAGATGGACTTTGAGAACACTTCCGGTGAGGGTCGATTGCACTGCATTGTATTGTATCTATAGATTAATTTATATAGCGCCTCTCGCAGATTGGTTATTCAGAAGCGCTCTGTCTGAGGTAAGCAAGTTAGTAAGGAAGTTAGTGAGTCAGCAACCAATTACAATGAATTACAAGTGGGGCTATGCTAGATGATAGCATTTTGTCTCAGTGGACACACAGAGAAACTGGGTGCTAAACGTTCCACGTGAATTTGCGGTGGCTTTAGCACAGTCTTACGAACCACTTAAAACCCTTGCGATGGCATGCTATCTTCGTGGTATGTTATGCTATGCTATGACATGTTATGCATTATTATGCTATGCTATGTTATGTTATGTCATGCCATGTTATGCAATGTGCAATGATATGCTATTCTAGGTTGGCTTATGCTATGTTATGCAATATTATGCCGTTATGCTATGCTAGGTTGTGTCAAGTCATATAATGCTATGTTATGTTGTGCTATGTAGGCCTAATGTTATGCTATGCTATGTTATACTATGCTATGCTATGTCAAGTTATGCTGTGCAATATTATGTTATGCTGTGTTATGTTGTGCTAAGTAAGGTTATCTTATATAATGTAACATTATGTTATGTTATGCCACAGATCGTATAACCAACCTTTCTTTGAACGCCGACGTAGATGGAGAATCCGAAATGGTCCTTAAGTCCGATGGTGTTGGCGATGTTCAGACAAATCTCCCACGCGCTCGTTGCTGGATCCGATTCCACTGGAATGACCCTTCCATCGGGAATGCCAACCTGCATCACTGGATACTTACGCAGCTTAACCGCCTACAGCATTAACGACACATCGAAGCAATTTAAACAGGTACATGTATTGTAAATAATTATTGTAGGCCTAATCGTAATCGTAATCGTATACTTGTAATTTATTGTAGTCGTGAGTGTAATTGTTATTGTTATTGTAATCGCAGTAGAAATCGTAAATGTAATTGTTACTGTCATCGTAAATGTAGGGCCTAATCGTCAATGTAATCGCAAATGTAATCCTAAATGTAAGCATAACTGCAATCGTAGCTGTAACTGTAATTGTAATTGTAAGTGTAATTGTAATTGCAATTGTTATAGTAATCGTAATCGGACTCGTAACTGTAATCGTAATTGCAGTCGTAATCGTAATAGCAATTGCAATTGTAATGATGGAACTGTTTTTGTAATCGTAATCGTAATCGTAATGTAATTACAAGTCTGCGCAAGTCTCCTTCACTCTCAATGCCAATAATTAATCCATATCCATTTATTGTTCCATCTGAACACATCCAGCAGTTTGTCTTTCCTTCTATCATACACATGTGCACAAAAGTGTACACTGCACACGTCTGCACAAATGCTTAGTCATAACTAGTTACCTGCAGTTCGACCCAAGATGGCGGATGGTATCTTGTTCCGTTGGCATTGGTACGACGAATCATGACCATGATGTATCGTGCGAAGTCGGTTGATTCGGAAGGAGTCTCGTGCAGGAAACCGAAATAGAAGTTGAGCAACTAGACGTCGTTCAAATAGACAAAACCAACGTCATTATTAGACTTTTAATCCTCTTATTATTAAGATTATTAAGAGGATTACTATTTTATAGGCAGGCATTTAGAATTTGTAGAGATTTAAGTCGGTTGTACGAAGCATATAATTATAACAGAAGAGGAAGGCGTGGAAGAAGAGGTGGATGTAATTATATTCATTTTACTGAGAAAAACAGACCGGTCGTCATATTAAGGCGACAGTTAGCATGCGACAAGAGAGCAGCAGATAAAGCCTATAGTAAACATTTTGAACAGTATTCGTGTTATTGAGTTGAGAAGGAGGCGGACGAAGAAGGAGAGGGTTGAGGAGGAGGAGGACGCTGATGACGACGAGAAGGAGGAGGAGGAGGAGGAGAAGGAAGAGGGAGGAGCAGTAGCCGCAGCAGGAGAAGAAGAAGAAGGAGAAGGACGAGGACGTGGAGGAGGCGGGCAAAGAAGTAGGAGGAGACGAGGAGGAGGAGAGGAGGAAAAAGATGGAAATAAATAAATACGAAGAAGCAAAGGATCAAGCCGTTTTGGAGAGATATCAAAAGACTCTACATAACTGCCTTGATGCATATTATTTTCTTACACATCTATAATATAATAATTGGGTCTAAAAGAAGTAATTTTAGTCGAATGAGAAACTGGATGTTACGTGATTTGATGGTAGAAAGCATCCAGCGCACAGAGCGAGCAACATCCATCCTCGTTCACGATACGAAGGAGAGGGATTGTCGGTGACCTGGCAGCACAACTGGCAGAGGATCTCGTCTCTGATTTTAAAACCACAAACGCAGTTATTTAATGATTTTCCTGCTTTAAAAAGGTGGCGAATCTCAATGTTCAAGCGGCAGATATTAAACCAGGCTAAATTTAAAGTTTCAATCGCTTGAAGGTACTTGAAACGAATTACGTTTTTTGTTACTGTTCTTGCAACAAACAATTGTTGATCTCCCAACATCTTAGGCCTACATGGATTACCTTGCGCTTAGGATCCTTACCTAGCGGGATTTCTTCCCTTCAGGGTATCCTTTGTCTCCATGCACTACGGTACCTTTATCAATGATCAGTTTCTCTTATTGCATTTGTTGCTTTCAATTGTTTAGAAATTATCTTGCATAGCCTACAATAATTTGATAGAAATCAATGAAAAATATAAACTCTACCTCAGACTTGGCTTTAGGATTGCGTGAGCGATGACGTAGTGAGCAAGGTCGAGTTCCGATGACGGAACGTAACTAGAATCATCCGACAATAATCCATTCACTCCATTTGCTTCCGTTGTACTTCCGTTTTCCACCGACATCTTTCTACCGGAACCGGATTTCTTGGAGGATTTGTCCGTCGATGAGAGACGCAGAAGTTTCTTGATGGACAGCTTCGACTTCTTGTCTGGAGTCTGAAAAAATAAGTTCATGGAGTATGAGAATTGTAGAAAAATAACTGCAGGAAGTCAGAATATGATCCACGTGGAGTTGGCTGTGAAAAGAAGATTTATTATATGCATAAGAAGGACTATTGGGTTGAGCAATTCTCACCCTGAGCTTAGGCTACGCATCAGTAAAAGGCAATCAACCAATCATTAATTATCAGTATTTAATTGAGTAATTCATCAATCAATCAATAACGCAACCAGTCAATCAACCAA
Source organism: Lumbricus rubellus (assembly GCA_945859605.1). Classification (NCBI taxonomy): domain Eukaryota; kingdom Metazoa; phylum Annelida; class Clitellata; order Crassiclitellata; family Lumbricidae; genus Lumbricus; species Lumbricus rubellus. The sequence goes on from OX243827.1 coordinate 8,921,856, forward strand.
TCAATCAGTTAATCAATCAATTAAACAGTCAGTCAATCAATTAATCAGGCAGTCAATTAATTCATGCGTCTGTACACACATTTATCCTTACATTTATTCGTATACCGTACCCGCAATTTCGTTCCATCAATAATTAACTGATTTATTAATTAATTCATTTAAATCATAAAGCATTCCTCAAAGATGTCTACGTACACAGGAGTGACAATCTGGATCCAACTGATCAATCATTGATTCATCTCATGGACTTCTATAGCGCTCATTCAAGCAAACTACTTAGGATCACTTCCAGCCCAGTCATGCAGTCAAACAAGAAACAAGACAAAACATTTCTGAAGCAAAGTTAGACTAGTCGGATGTAATAAACGCAGCTTTGAAGAGAGGTCATTCCAGATGGACGGCCCTACAACAGACAGGGCTGAAAGTGAGCCGGGTCGGTCCGGGTCTGCGATCCGGCATTGATTTTCGAGACCTGCTGTTGCCGGATCTCAGCAGGGTCACAAAAAGGTCGCAAGGTGCCAAAACTAAGTAAAAAATGGTAAGATTTTGGATAATTTTGGGCAAATTACTAAGAAAAACGTTACGGGTCAAAGACGTGCTCGTCGGCCAAAGTCAGACCCGGCAACTTTTCCAAACCATTTTCAGCTCTCACAACAGAGAAAGTTCGGCGTTGCTTACTTTTGGCGAGGATTGCCCGTCGGTGTTCCTACTGTCCGAATTCATACCGAGGTTCTTCGTTTCGGTCACATCCGGAGAAGAGACTGATGAGGACGAAGAAACGGAAGCACGAGATGAAGAAGAAGATGAAGAAGACGCAGACCTTGGACTCAGCTGACGACAGACGGCCGCCATCACGGACATCTTCGGCTTTATTCACAAGAGCACAAAACAATACAACTTAAAATTAGAACTAGACCTAGGCTACCTTAGGATCACCTCTGAGTAGTTTCTTTAAAGAGGTGCCGTAGCCTACTAATTTTGCTATATTAATTTTTATCCTTTGGGGCGCGGTGGTGTAGGGGTATGTTCGGTGCCTTGGAGCCGAAAGGTTGTGGGTCCGAATCCACCTCAAGGCGCCGAGTAGGGACCTTGGGCAAGTCCTTCACTCTCAGTTGATCGGCATCGACAATCCTGGCAGTCACAAAAATATTATGATATCGCTAAACACCAAGCTTTGACTAAACAACAGTTTATTACTTTCACCCTTCAGACCCAGGTCGAGTGGAAGTCAAGGTCAACGTTCCAAACCCTTCGTCAACCACTTTGCAATCATCTATGATTTTTACTGGTTACCATTGTTTCACTGTGCATTTCTTGATGTTTTGCATTAACATCATGGATGTATCAACCTTTCAAT